>JAMKCH010007394.1:0-31137 GCA_023653785.1 Ophioderma brevispina | reverse complement strand
CTCGAATTTGTCACTCGAAACTCGAAAATCTTCACTCGAAACTCGAAATTTGTCCATCGAAACTCGAAAATCTTCACTCGAAACTCGAAATTGTCACTCTCGAACTTCGAAATCTTCACTTCGAAACTCGAACTTTAGTCTCGAAACTCGAAAATCTTCAATCCAAACTCGAATGTTGTCACTCTCGAAACTCGAAAATCTTCCGTCAAAACTCGAAATTTGTCACTCGAAACTCGAAAATCTTCACTCGAAACTCGAAATTTGCCACTCGAAAACTCGAAAATCTTCACTCGAAACTCGAAATTTGTCCATCGAAACTCGAAAATCTTCTCTCGAAACTCGAAATTTGTATCTCGAAACTCGAAATTTTCACTCGAAACCCGAAAATCGTCACTCGAAAATAAGCAACAACTTCTACCATTGTATACTGCAACGTATCATGTGCCCTTGTTCAGTGCATTTTGTATGCTGAAAAAAGTCTGTTAATTAATGTCCTATGGGTGTATTTCTATTGGGACCATTTGCCGGAAAAGAGACGGATCGGGATTAATGGTTGCTCAATAGAAACTGAAACGCGCCCTCACGATTTACTGGTAAATCAACCCCGGCAAAATTTTCCTTCTCGGGAAGGAAAATCGCGCTCACTTACCGTTAAACACCAATATAAACACACTCCGTTCCGCGAAAGTGCGCATCGCATGCGAGGAAATGGAATTGATATAATACCGCATGATTATGATCGACGATAGGCCCTACGTGGGGACGCGCAGACTAGAGAGTGAGGGGCAGGATTCCGCGTGCCCTCCTCGTAGTCTTACGTACAATCGCCCTGCCGACCCTCCATGTCCTTGACCTTCTCGTGACTTCAGAGAAATTTAAAACACCATCTAACCTATCCTTTGCCTCGGAATTTTTGAACTGTAAAATCCTACTAATCGAGGTCCCCAAGCCATCTTTTTGTTGAAAAGGTCAACCCCAATGCTTTGCATTGACCTCATTTGTAACGACCTTTTGGGGGGGGGCCGGTCCCAAAGTTTAGTTGAGTGTTTGATCGACAGGCTATGTAGTATTTACAGGTAAACAGTGCCCAAATAGACCACTGACCGTTATCCACCTTTTCCCTTTCTCTTTTCCTCCCCGGTAAGATATGCAGGATCTTCAATAGAAACACGCTTTATTTCACGTTCCGAAAAGTAGTCTGGGAAATTACAGTATTTTACCATCGGTCTTGTAAGTTTACAACAATTTTTTACAGTGTAACATTTAACCAGGTAGGCCTATGTGTTCACCTGAAATATTCGATTCATCGTGTTTCATCGTGACCACTTTGCGATTTTTTGCATCAAAGCCCCATTGTGGTCTAATCGATGACAATGGTCAAGCACAAAAATAATAAAACTGATAGGCTGAGTCTTTTCAGTGAGAAGGATCAACCACAACAGTAGTAATTCAGTACAACTCTGACTGAATGCATTGAATATAGACTACTGGAAGATCTAACTCAGGCTGAGGTCGGGCAGATGGAGAACATGCAAAATACACTCTTTTAAGTTCTATAAAGCCTATAAAACACAGTAAACAGAAATCCTTTTCATTGTACGACCCGTATACTGGGTGCCAAACAAAGTGGTGCAAGCAGATAACTCTGATTTCTTTCTCAAAAACTGTTGAAGATGTGAATTTCACATTTTTTATGGGGGATATTAAACAACTCTTTTGTAAAATTGTGCAAATCCTATGACAATTATCCGCCCACGCAAGCCAGAGATAAGACGTGATTATTAAAGGTCAACCTGTTTTTCAAACCCATTCCAATGTGGATTTACACAGTTACAGCATTTGTCCGTTCTGCTGTCGGGGGGTGAGTGGATTTCTAGCCCGTGAATGTTACTGCTGTAATGTTCATGGAATATACCATTAAATATTACCACTGAGAACACCACAAATGCACACAATATTAGGTTTTTTTAGATTTTATTTAAATGGCAAATTGCAGTAAGAATCAAAACACGCAACGATTAAACCTACAGTCGCATTCTAATCAATTATGAATCAGCACAACTTATTCTTTGTTTATCCTCTACCGGTGCAAAAGGTTTTCGTACATAAGTCATTTGTTGCCCTTAATAAACTTGTTAACTACAGCAAGTCAAACTCGCATCCCCAAATGGATACAAAAGGATGCAAAATGGTGAAAATTGGAGATGAAAAGGGATCCAAGATGCAGGCCAAAAGCTTGCAAGTGATGTATAATGGATCGCAAATTATGGATTAAAGCTATGCTGACTGAAACAGGATGCCCAAATGGATGAGAACTGGATTTCGAGGATGCAAAATATGCAAAAATGATGCCAACATGAAAAGAGGCATAATGGGCTGCCATGTTTAAATGGATGCCAAAGCACTGAAAAAATGGATGCTGCAGGAAATTAACAGGATGCCAGCTGAGAATGCAAATGTGAATGTTAAATGATCTGGTCTTCAGATGTGGATGCCAAAGCATGCCGAGGATGCCATGCAGGGAACTCCAATAATTATAGCAAGGGACATGCATGGTCTTCCTTTTCCATGTGATAAGGTGCATGTCAAAATGATTGCTCTATTTGAAACTAAACTGGTCATTCTTGGAGCTAATATTAATGCCATGTCTACATGTACAGTGCCTCTCTTTCCATGGATGATTCTCCTTGCTGCAAGCTATATAGATGTTTGCTGAGGAGTATTTGTGTTCAGGAGTTTTGGGGAAGGTAATTGATATATTAGAAAGTTAGCAGGATGCATGTCATATTTAACTATATAACTAAAACAAATGGAGCTGTTTTAATTATGTACAGTAGTCCAGCTGTCAAATTTTGCACCATGGGCATGCAGAGTAAAGAAATGCCAACCATTTGCCTGGGTTGGGCCACTAGGTTAATATAACCTTGAAGATCAAAATACCTAGCCTGGTGAACTCACCTTAGCTAGCCTAGTCTAGATATTTTTTTTGGATCATGTAATGCTTAACTAAGAGCTATATAACAGTTGCTTAAAACATATCCACTACAGGAGAGGCCAGTTGTGTTTGCAGGCTAGTCTATATAGTGAACTCTATGTTTGAATGGACTAAGCCTATTATGTCAAACTTGGCGCATTTTTGGCCTTTGGTTATTAGCCTGGTTGATTAGGCCTATAGGGCCATAATTACCGTATCATAGCCTTATAGTGCCAGCATGCATCAATGTTATTCTGACCTCAAGGCTAGAGCATTTAATCAATTTGAAGTTTGTAACTGTTCGGATTTGAGTAGATGGCACATAATTCTTGAACTATATAACATTAATAGCAAAAACAATTAAGAAATTCCATCATGCCATAAACTGATGCTTCATTGACCTCTCTCGGTGGTGACCCCACATCTAGATTTCAGCCCTTTGTTTGCGGAACCATCATTATTCCCGAGCTCATGTCTCACACTATACTAGATTGCAACAAAAATCAAATAGGCCTACTAGCTACGGCGGAACTAATTTGTTGGCCATAAGGACATCGCAATTTCCCCCGATGCGTTATTGGTTAAAGTATGCTCCGACGCCAGTAGCTTGCTGCACTACATGAGGTGTGTGTAATCGTCCCTGTCCAGTAATTTTAATCCCACTGTAGACCTTAGCTAGCCGGGCAGGAGACACTACTGTAGGCCTCTCTGTCTTAACCTAATTGGGAGAAATCAACAGGAAATGCTCATTCACAGCACTTGGAATATTATCCCCGCAAGATTGTGTCATATGCATGATCATGCAGACACTACACTATCTGCGCATTTCACAATGTCACACTTTAGGCCTACATTCAATGTCCCATCGGCATTTGTGAAAAAATGGATTTTGTCCTTTAGTGACCCGGCTGATGAATGCAGTCAACAAAACACCATTTATTTTACCTCAGAGTATACCAATGGTTAACACTCTACTACTCTACGTTGGGTACCCCTCGAAACTGACCAGGACGGCGAGGACAAATCAGGGGTTACCACCCTCCTCTTCTCGAAACTGACTGTGAGATTCATACATGACTCTCTGTACATTGAATTCGATGGCTTTAACGTCCCCTCCAAAGACGGGATATTCTTGTGGCTCAGTTGGTTCCAAGTGCAAATGATCCTATGAAATATTTGTAAATAACCTTAATGGAATTTCTGCCCGTTTAACAATGAAAAAAAGTGAAAAAATATAAAAGAATTGAATTTTTGGTTAATTTCCTTTGATCATACACAAGCACATCTTAAAAACAGCTCCATTGTACATCAGTATACAGCATGTGTATTACAAGGACATTCTGCTGTTGATACTGCCTCCATTTGACTTTGCTACTAAAAGTTTGTGTGCTAGGCACACTTTTTTATGTTATTGTATGACAGGTTGTTTTTCATTACTTTGTTGGTTTTCTCAGATTTACATTTTCGATCTGCATCTGTATAACTACTAGGTCAACAACAGGATATAGGTGGCACATGTGTTTTGACAAGAGAAGATTCCAGTAGCTTCCCACAATGCAATTGCTTCCAATGTGAGTTTTTGTACGGTTATGATGTGAATCGTTAGTGATGAACCATATGGCTAAATTGACAGTACTTATCACAACTTGCATTAAAGAGGTTTTCATCCCCTAACGATTCACATGAACAACCGTACAAAAACTTCCAATGGAAGCAATGCACTACTATCATAGTCACTCATTTATTTTTTACAAAATGTTATATTTTTGTTACTGGTCTGGATATGCGAAAATGTTTTTTATTCCTTCCTTTTCTCCCAGGACATTTTAACCAGACCTAAATGCGTAATGACACAACAGATACCAGAATGTTTTTTTTGACATTTCTCATCTTTGGAAGGTGTTATCAAATAACAACTTGGCAGAATGTGGCAGTCATTTTTCATTTGACTAACCTAAGCTCACACATTTATTAATTTTGTTACTTTAAAATTTTAGATTCAATTCTAAACATCCATTGCTATCTTAAAAAATCTGTTCATTTAACAATGCACTAACTCCCACATGATATTTCAACAAGTAACCCCTTTGAATGAGTACTATTGTCAGGCTCTCATCTTAAATTTTTTATTGTTAGAGATTATGTAAGATATTTGTTCAGATACAGCACTGTAGAATTAGTAGCATCACCTTCAGCTTCCTTCTGGTTTACATTTTTGTTTGTCATGCCACGCGAATTGGGGGGGGGAGCCACCAATCTATCTTATGTACCATAATCACTAACTGTGTAAATCCCATTGGCAATGGAATGAAAAACAGATAGTCCTTAATTATCGTTTATATCTGTTTGCGGTTGTGGATTGTCAGGATTTGCACATTTATAACAGAAGAGTAATCATTATTATTCTCCTGAAAATGAACTCACAGCGTTAGCAGTTTTGAGAATTGGAGTTGATCTGCTTGCACCACTCGTTTTGGACACCCTGTAGATGTGGAGTGGTATATTTATGTTTAACGATCTCATGCTAATTGCTTACACCCGCCGGCCCTTGAAGGGCCAAATATAAGAAGCAATGTCACAAAATGTCACTATATTCCATGCTGGGCAGTCGGATCGCATTTTGGTGATAAATTGTTCAACAGCCCAATTCAAGGGGATATGTGAAACCAAGGTAGGCCTTTCCTAAAGATGATGAATTAATAGTGGTGACTGTTGTAAACAATCTGCTGGATTTAACAACATCTCATTGTGCTGCAATTATGTCGGGTTTTGATAATAATTGCTTCAAAAAAAAATTTGTGGTTCCCTGGAAACTTTCATTAGCCTATGGACATAATTCAATGGACACAATTTAAACAACCAGCACTTCAATAAAACCTCAGCTCCGCTACCGTACCTCAGATAGAGCCTTACGAAAGTATCCAAGTGTTAAAAATTGATTCAATTAAATCCAGTCGAACAGATAGAAAAAAATATGGTGAGTGTGCTAGTAAAAGTGCGTGGGTGCTGTGATTAGGGAATGGCCAAGTTTTCAGAACATTTTCAGTGTGCTTAAGAAACTCCCAAAAGCACTTATCAGTTTATGTCTGATCATGGGCGGCCGTGATTTATCAAACAGTGCTTTGTGCCAAACGTTGCACATACGCGGGTGCTTATATGGGGTCAAGTGATTTAGTGTGATCATCAGAACGCGTTGCTTAGCAAAATTTCAGTGTTGAATTATTGAATGACTCCGGATTTTCAGAGGTGTTTCAGTAAATGTTCAGTATTTTTAACACACATAAGACACGGAGGATACAGGCAAGCTATTTAAATATTTATTGAATATGCAAGAGGACCAGACAATAGTGATTTGCATGCCCGCATATGAAAAGATTTTTTTCAGTGTGATTTCAGTGTTGAAATCTATTGTATTTTTTTCAGACAAAATTCAGCAGTGGGGTATTTTTTCAGTGTTATTTTCAGTGTTTTAAACTCATAGTGTGTAGACAAAATCTTGGCTACCTACCTCTGATATAAAGTGCTTAGCAGTGGCAAATGCTACTGCCACCCCATCATGAGTGCTGGTTCCTCTCCCTAGTTCATCCAGAATGATCAGACTACGTCTTGTGGCATGACTTATGATATCTGATGCTTCAGACAGTTCTACCATAAAGGTACTGCGATTCTGGTATATATTATCCGATGCGCCCATTCTATTAAATGAAGACAAGAATGGTTCAGGATTAGTCAAGTTTCTTTTTCACATCACAAATTAGGTGAACACATAAGACCATCAGTTAGTCGGTGATCAGGATTGTTTTTATTAATGTGCAACTTTCAGCTAAATACACCCAAATGGACAGATTCTTGAAAATTTCTTTTGTTAGAAAAAGGCAAGACAACATTTTTGTGGACCTGATAACAAAGTTAAGATCACAAAAGCGGCAAATTTCAAGGATACACCCAAATTGACCAGAGCAAAATGGTCCTTCTCTTGTTTTTGCGAACACGGCAAAATATGCTTAAGTTGGCTTTGACATGGAAGTGACGTTTGTGTGACATGTACTAGCCGTTTGGAAGCAACCACGTTGGTGGGCGAGTCTGACAAACTCCCAAAATGCCCCACCCAGGCCTGGTGAAATTTCAAGAAATTTCCTCTTCTATCTAGTATTCTACTGTGTCTGCTAGTGCAGCCTTCAATCATACAGTGTGCGGCATTTACATATTATGAGGCCTAAATCAAGAGAGAAATTGCCATACAACACAACCACCGAGCCTGTGTTCAATGCATGCGGGAAATCTGTGCTCATCGCTATAGTGTTCCACATGACGCTCATGACGCATAGGCTAGTAAAACGTCACACGCGGGTCATCGCGGCCAGTGTGGAAATAATTTTTGTTTTGGAATTTCCATTCAGAAACCAAAAATTTTATGCCCAATTTTTATAAAAGCTAGTTTCACAGTTACTGTTTCATGCAGAATTTGCTTGAGTAAATGAAACCATTTTTTGAGGGTATTATAGGTATTTTTTTGCATGTCCACAGACTTTAAGATTACAGAGGATTTTTCATTATTTTTATAAATCTTGTTGAAAGCCAATGACATGCCTTTCATACAGTATCTCAGCTAGGAAAGAATCAGTTTTCATGCATTGGTAGGATTATCGGATATTATGCTTCCCCAGTAAAATCACTCTAAAACCAGATTTACTCAACCAATTGGTTCTAATAAAGAATGAACTTTATTGCACATCTTTCCGAAATTTCAAGTGGCTAGATTCATTTCTTATGTTTAGGGAATGTTACAATCTAAGTGCTGATACGAATGTGTGCTTGGCCAGCTGTCGGCCTACATGTAAGTGAAGTGAAATGATTTCCTGATGGCAGTGTAATAATAGGCAACAGCACTTTGAATTCCCTGGAAAGGGTGCTAATTTTTAATTTTTGAGACAAATAAAAACCCCAATAACTTAAAGCCACTATCAGTCATTTTTTTCCAAATTTAAAATGCCGATTTTGTCTCTAAAAAGCTAGTGTTAGGTCATATCAACACCTTATATTACTGTTCTTTTGAAAAAATACCCTTAAGCATTTTAAAGTGTCCGTGAAGACCATTTACGGACTGTTTTCAGGGCCTAATAAGGAAGAACTCCATCAACGAATAATATTATCCAATATACTCTATAAAAATAATTATTGACCACATATCGAGTTGTATCATCGAAGAAAAACGGATTATATTAACCATAACAAGGAATTAAAACCACCTAGTCTGAGCATGCGCTATTTAAAATTCCGCTATTTATTTGTCGTGTTATGCATAAACGGTCGGCACGGGACTTTGCGTCATACATGCCATAGGAACTTCACATGATGAAAAGCGTCACATGGAAAGGTGTATGACGCTACTGTCGTCAGTATCGCTCATCAACATATACAGAATCCCATATACACTACGCGAATTTTCAATAGCGCACGTGCAGACAAATGTTTTTTAATTCATTTTTATGGTTAGTATAATTCCGTTTTTCCATGAAACCACTCGATATGTGTTCAATAATTATTTTTATAGCATATATTGTACAACTTATTCTTAGTACGGTTCTCCTTTAAAAAGTCAAATCCCGACTTTTATTAGTAAACAAAGCAGAAAAATCATAATTTCTTGACAAATAGGGCGTGTTATGCTTAGCCACTTGCAGGGGTCTTTTACTACAACAATTTCTAGTACAACAGTGCAAAAACCTCAACTTCGATGAAACTAAACTTATTGACAAGTACATTACCTAAACCCTAGTAATTTGTCTTGGCTAGCACACAAGAAATAACATTATGATTCATACATTTGAAACCATATAAAATGAAAACCAATCTTATAGATATCTACACTTTGATTGTTTTAACAAAATACAAGTTTTCAGCATATGTAAATTTTTACCATTTTTTACAGAACACCAAATCTGATTCAATTCCAACAAAATCTCTGCAGGACCCCACAGACAATAATCATAAACATAAAAACTGACCTTTAAATAACTAGAAAATATTTCCAAAAACTGTATTTCAATGCAGGGAGAATGGTGGTAAAAATCTTTCTGTACCAAATGGTACTTCGTTTTCCATAGTTATTAATGTTGATTTGAGTTTGTTGGCTTCCCGTAGTCAGTGTGATATATATCCTAATGTGCACATTTCATACATTGACAGATTTAGTACAAATGCCATGCTAAACAGAAGTTGTTATTTTGCAAATACTAAACTGGCAGAAAGGCTATTAAAGGGGGGATGCCGATTTAAAATCTGATAAGTTTTCATCTTGATTAGAATGGCCTTCAACCCCCAAAAACCCAATCTGTAAGTTTTGCGCCGATATTGCAACCCGTTTTGATGTGAGAGCTAAAAACGTTATTTTGTAAAAGTTTTTTTGTCCCACATAGAGTTACTGTGTAAAATTAATTATTGGTCCGACCAAAAGGGTACATCTCTTACATTTTACTCCAGCAACGGCGCTATTGATATTCAGTAAATCCACCCGGCATTCAAAGGACAAAGCACTTCAAATTCAGAGCTATATTGTTATTGCTCATGCAGTTGAAAAGATTACAGGTGTAATCACTGCCCCAATTTAGATTGAACTGTCCTCGTTCACAAAAAAAAAATAACCTCAAGCTTCTACTGTGACCCTTGCATGTTTGGGGTTAAGAATTGGCCTGATGTTGCCCTGCATGTCATAAGGGACAACTCGTCTAATGTTTCAACATTTGGCGGAAACTTTGTTTTATTGTAATACTAGCGGGAGGCCCGCGCTTCGCGCGGGCTCCCGCTAGCTGAGTAAACGGGAGCGATCACTGAAACAGGAGCGGTCACTGACACAGAAGCGATCATTAAGATAGAGCTGACACACAGTGGCTACACCGCCACAACCATACCAGGCTATGATTAACGACAATTTTGGCATATTGGTCGCATGTTCTAGCTAGACCCCCCCTCTAGTCACAACATATCCCGTATTTGTAATCTTTTTAATAGCTCAAGTTCTCGAAGTTCCCATCATATCCTGTAACTCATATAGGCCTAGTTACAGATTGCTAAATAATAAAACGTCAATATTTCTCGTCCTGTATAATTTTCCGTAGATTTTAATGTTTTTCTTCTCAAACTACCCCCGGTGTCTATAACCCGTAGCTTCCGTCATACCACAACCAAAGCGTGTTATTGACCATTTTTTCCTCTCCCCCTAGATTTTTTACCACAATTTTCTTATACTCCGTGTCTTGGCCAGCTTTCCGTATATTCTGTATTATATTCCTTTCCTCATAACTCCCCAAAATCCCGTATATAGTTCCCTCATCCTGTAGTTTATGAATACTCCATCGAGTCACATTATCTCATATTGAAAACTTTTTTTCATAACTTAAGTTCTTGTACTTTTCGTCATGTCCTGTAGCTCATGTAGTTACCATTTTGTAGATAATAAAACGTCAATATTTCATCCCGTTTAACTTTCGATTCCGTTTTTTTCTTTTTTCTTCTCAAAGTACTCCCCGTGTGCTCACCCATAGTCTCCCGTCACATCCCTCGTTATCCAGACGTTAGTCTATATTGGAATTGGTCTATTTTGTAGGTCCAATAATGTGTCGGCAGAGACGTAGTAAGTGTGCATGTACTGGGGGTAGGTACTTGCCTTTGCAGTGTGAGGTGAGAAAAATTGAACTTCTGTCGACGGTTTTGGTTAGAGGGAGCGATTTGGGGTATAAATTGAGTCTGTTAGTTCTTGAAGTCTTTTTCCACTTCCAGGGGCTGATGAGAAGGCTTTGTGGTGTTTGGGTGAGGAAAAAGGTTAGGATTTGGGATGGAATGAGGCAAGTTATTTCAAGAAATGAAATAGTACATCCACAGACTTGACCAATGTTGGATTTCCATGTTCCTAAATGGGGGTATCATACTGAGGAAAGATATGAGTGTGCTCGTCGGAGAGAGGAGGGGGTTGTTGACTAAAAATATACATATTGGAATTGAAGGGCATTTGGGGATGATTTAGCAAGAACATTTTGCTGTATAATGAAGAAGAATATAAGGTGATGTTTTTTTTATTGGACCAGAATATTACCTTTTTTTGCGAGATGGTTTCAACTTGCATGTCGACTCCTAAAGAATGTAGAAGAATCAATGAATGGAAGCCAATACCCCCATACTACATTGTGTCAAATTCATCCAAATAATGCTGGGTTAAAGGGTGTAATCACAGATTTGTTACATGCAGTCTTGAGTTTCATCTATTGTTGTTATGGATAGGTGTGACAATGAAATAGCATTAAATATTCTAATATCATAAAGCTTTATCTTAATTTGTGGTGTCTTAATGGTTTGCAGAACAATCAAGTAATCAAATCCAATATCCATAATACACAGTGCAGAATTTATCCGGTATACACAGGCCTATAGCAGGGAATAACCAGATGTGATCATCAAGGTCCAATATTGTGTTGATTAGTGTATGAACTGACCATGGGGGCTTCCCTGCTTGGGCCTTATACGTTTTTGTCATAATTGACCACTTTTATTTCTGCTAACTATATATATAATGTAGAAACTTTAAATAATTTTGCTTATGCATGGGATAGAGTTAGTTATAATCCAGAAAAATGAGAAAAAAATCCAGCCCAATTGATATCTTAAACATACACATGTGTCAATATATGTTTTTTTAGGGATTTGGAAGACTATGTATGCCAGAATGGAAATGTGGGCTGTAAAGAATAGGGAAAGTGATAGAGTATGAGAGTGAGGTGGTGCGCAGGGCATCAACCTTTTGGGGTCCGGATATATATATGGCTGAACTTCCGTACTGCTTAAGAATTGGAAACTGATGTGTCTTTAATAGATAATATAATATAGGATTTGTGAGGAAACTTGGAGGCTTTTGAACTAAATTGTCTATTGAGCTGAGGAAAAAAGGGAGAGTATGAGAGGGCGAGGGAAGGGCGGGGGGGCGGGGGGGGAGGGCGGGGGGGGGGGGGGTGGGGGGGGGGGGGGGGGGTAGGGAAATCTGATTCATCTTTAAATTAGGGCCTTAGAAATGGATTTTAAAAAAGGAAGTGCAGGCTTAGAACTCAAATTCGGCTCAAATTTTAAGGCTTCTGAGGGTTAAACAATTCCCAAAAGGGACCTCAAGAACTAAATTTGCTTCAACTGGAGTATAGTAACTTCAGTTGCTGGGGAGTGCGAAGAGGCGCGAAAAGTGGTTGTTGGAAAAAAGGAGAACCCCTGGGGTGTTGGAAAGAGAAATATGGATCGTTGGAGAAGTGGACCAGGGTAAGTGGAAGGTGAAATAGGTTCAGAAAAATATGTTTGTCTGGAAAGAGGACCCATGAGTTTTGGGGATTGGCCATATTTGGGTTAGTGGGGGGAAGGGGACCTGTGTTGGTTAGATAGGAGAGGAGAATCTTAGTTACTGAGAAGGATGCCGGGTGGGTGGCAGCTGGGACGGGGCTCTGAGACAGATGAAAAGGTGATTTGTTGTAGTTGAGAAGGGACACTGCGGCAGTTAGGACCTGAACTCTGGGGAGGTCACATAAAGCGGGACTATATTTGCAAAGGGGCCCTGACGGTATTTAAACAGGGGCCTAGTGTAAGTGACAAAAGTTTACTAACACTACCGGTCATGTCTGATAAGGTCCGTAGGGAAGCCTTACAACCTTCCCAGCCGCAAATCGCGAAAGCGAGAATCGCTGAAATTCGTTATAGTTTTTCCTTTTATATCTCCTCAAACTTCCGTATAAAGTTCTCAGAAAAAGCGGGATGCCCAATCCAGGTTGAATCAAAACAAAGTATCAAGGTCTGTCGTTTCCCGTTACCGTAGTTGGTAATTTCTACCTCGTAAATTTTGCGATTGCTGGTCCAGAGGATAAAGCGCCCCGACATCGCAGCCAAAGGTCTGTGAGTTCAATGAGGCCAATTGTTTTCGCCCTTGAGTCAGGCGCTTTACATCAATTACTTCTCTCGACCCTGGTGTATAAATGTGGTACCGGCATTTTCAAGTCGGGAAGGTACTAAACAGAATCGCTGTAGAGGTGTAGCGAGCCCCCCTATAGGATTCACACCAGTAAAAACATGAGAACAGGTGCGTCCAGCCCCCACTGCAAAGAGGTGTGTTTGGGACCATCGCCTAAGTATACCCTAAAAAAAGAGAAAATGCGAGATCGGGTTGCAAATCATGTTTCTATCAATATTAAGTATAAATCTGTAGGAATATCAAAAAAGGTTGTCATTGATATGTTATATTTTGATCGGACAAACCACAATTTTAACCCGTATTTCTTACAGGGAACCACACTGACTGAAAAAAAGTGCTGTGACCGTCCAGGGTCCCGGTGCAGCTAGTCTTCGCGGTCCAGTAGCCCGAAAATTTTTGGGATGGATAACTACCCTAATTTCATGAGCGATTGGGTTAGGAGATTGATGTCTTCAGCAGAATGTTATGCTTAAGGTCTGAGATGTTCATTGAGGAGAAAATGACGTTTTCATCTCCTCGCCCATTTTGTACAGAACGAATGGGACCAGTAATTAGTGGTTGTGTGAAACCTATACGAGCCGTGTATAGCAGGACCAGCGAAAATAGTTTGTGACCTCCACTGACCTAGGTAAGTCAATTTGATCTTTTCAACTTGTTTCAAAACACGGGTGGAACTAAAGCAGTCCCCCTGCCTAGTGTTGTCTATGCAGAGCGCGGGGGGGGGGGGGGGGGGGGAGGAGGGGGGCAGGCAGGAGAATGCTCGAGAGGCAAGGGGCAAGGTGTAAGTGTGAATGGAGCTTGTAAAACACTCTAGGCTGGATGAAGTTTGTGCATGGTGATGAAGCGGAATGTTAAAATGACCGAGTTATAAGGTTGCAAAGTTCAGCAGTCTGGCTTGCGCAATGCTTTAGCCGATTTTTAAATAGCCACAATGGATAAAAGATAGGCCATGACAACATTTGTGATGTTCATGCCGGGTTTTACCAATGATTGTGGCTCTTCTTTTATCCAGAAAGTGAAGCTATTTGAGACCATGTTTTTTTAATTGAAATGCTTGTCAGCTATAATAGGACTTTCTTTGGTGTGACTGGACATGCTGGACAAGCAACCGTCCCCCCCCCCCCCCCGAAGGGTAAAACCCCCCTCCACGAGTAAACCCCCTCCCTGAGTAAGCCCCTCCTTTCAACTTCTCAAAGGCCAGGTGCTATAAGGAGGCAAAGAGTACGTTATTTTATTCTGATATATGCTTTTTAAAAAAATCGAAAACAAAATTTAGTGTTTTGATTAGCCTATTCTAAGAAATCTTCAGTAGATAGCAGAATATGGATGATATTTTAGGCCAATACATTTTGTTGCTCACTAATTAAAAAAAAAGAAATTATTCTCATTGACTGATCACAACATGTGAAGGGGGTTTCAATAAACAAGAATGCATTAATTTACAAATCTGAGGTCTCTATAGGATTCACACCAGTAAATAACATGAGAAACAGGTAAGTGACGTTTTCATCTCGCCCATTTTGTACAGGAACGAATGGGACCAGTATTTAGTGGTGTGAAACCTACAGCAACATTATATGGTGGAGTCTGGCCCAATCGCTTCGAAAGAGAGATGGGCACTCCGTTTCTGTGTAAAAACAGGTCCTTTACCTTTACCTTAAATTTTGCACCCGCAACCCATATTCTCAAATGTTTTCTTTTTCCTTTTTTTCTAATAACCCCTGTATATTCCAGCATACCGTATTATATTTTTTCTCATAGGCCCAAATTGCAGTATACCATCCGTATTCCTATTCTCTACCTACTATATAAAGTGTCAGGATTGCACTGACAACTTTCCGTATCCTAAGGCATAATACACCCCCCCCTCCCGTGTCCTCACCCGGAGTCCTCACATCTCTGTCGTGCAAGAAGCGTTGAAGAAAAAAAGCTGTACATCCTAAAAGTCTCAGTATTTTTGTTTCTCAAACTCTCCTGTGCAACTATATGACAGTCCCGGATCCCGCCATGCAGTGACAACAACTTGCCGCTTGTACGCTGTCACTGCACGCAGTCTGCGGCGGCGCGTTGCTACATAGTTAAGCACAGCCACAGCGAAATGGTGTTTTAACCCATAATGCATCAGCGACGCGCTTCAGCTAGCAACCGACCCGTTTTTCCTGTTATTTCCATAGTAACTGAATAGTTTTGATTCATCCGAAGCAGATTAAAACTGGAAGACTGTTCCTATTTTTTATAAGGATATGCTCAAATCTTAGTTTGATCTTTTTATACCAGATAATGTAAACCCTCATCACCAGTGTATTTGGAATAATCAATATATTTGTATTAATAGAAAGCCTTGTTTTAACAAGCAGCTTTTAAAATGTGGTTTCAAATTAGTTAGTGATTTATTTAAAACAAATGGTAATATCATTCCATTCGATATTTGGTTGCACAGAGGTGTTTATTATATTTTATGTATTGGAGAAGCATTGTAGGTGCTATTCCAATAGTTTGGAAGCACATTTGAAACAGGGTTTTGATAGCGATCTCTCTGTATTAAAAGGGCTTGATATGCTGCACGATGACCACAAAATTCACATCAATAATATGTCTTCCAAAATTATTTATCAAATTCTGATTAAAAGAATTTGGAAGCCCCTACTTCTCAGAAGAGGTATATTAATAATTTGAATATTAATGATGAGGAATGGAAATGCATATTTATCTTATGCCTTTTAAATCATCATATGACACCAGGACAAGAATTTTTCAGTATAAAATTAATTTAAATTGTTTAATGACAAGTAATAGATTATATAAGATGCACATTGTTAATGCTGATACTTGTACTCATTGTAATAGCTATCCTGAGAATTACATTCACCTCTTTTGGGAATGTGTTCATGCTGTGAGAATCTGGAATGACTTTGAGTCATGATATGAAGTAAATTGTCATGTTGATATTGACTTTCTGGACTATAAATCAATTCTTTTGGGTTTGGGCCTGAATGAATCTGATAGATTAATTAACTTGTGTCTTATTTTGGTTAAGAAATTGATTTATGATAGCAGATTTAGGAATCAAATTAACTCTTTGCAGTTTTAAAACATTTGATAAAATTTCACTATATCAACTGGAGAAGCTACCTTGTATAAATGGCATCCAATACATTCTCAACCTAGGCCGAGTCAGCTGGCACATAGCTACCTATTTGAGCCATGATACAGATCAAGGCTACTTGCTTGATGTAGGAACTCTTGCCACCCATGTTGGGGACCTTGTGATATCATACAATGCTGTCCATCAGCTGCAAAAAATAAACATTGATATCAATACAAAAATTCTACAAGCTTTTGAAGAGGGACAAAGGGATATTTCCACAAGGGGTTTTTTTCCCTATGATTCAATAGGAGTCAAACGAAACTACATTTACATTTAACCATCTGGAAGTCTGCATAGAGAGAATTTACACTCACCCCATGATTCATAGATTAGGGTAATTAAGGGTTAACAGGCCCACCCAATGGTTGACACACACCACTGCACCTGCATTTCAAGAAGCTTTCAATTTCACTATCAGATATATATTGATGGTTGTTAAAGGTGTGTGTTTCCGATCGTCTTGGGGACCCCCTGATTTACCCGGGAAGAGTAGTAAAGTATCGATTTTGATATTAGATGAAAGGCCGTATTTTCTCATTGTCGTCCTGAAATTTGAGCCCTCAAATCCATTTAATTCCCAAGATATAAACAAAAAAAAACAAAAACACCGTTGTAGTGAGTTAACCATCAAAATTTTTATTAGCACAGTTATTGGGAATAGGGGCCTTTCCCAACATGCAATTGCGTCTCTACCATCAAACTTCAAGTTGTTTCCCACGGCATGATGGGTGTATGTTACAAGTGCAAGCTCTCATATTCAAGTAGAGAATGATACAATACACATTACATGAAATCGGAACAAGCACCTTTAATGAGCCAAAAATACAAAATCATTATTTTCACACATAACAACATCATCAACTCATTTGCTCTAAGTGTTAGGCCAGTGCACCAGAAAATAATTAGAAACATGGAAAAATCTCAATTTTGAAGAAAATTTAGGGATGCATAAAAATGCACGGTTGTTACATTTTAAGGTTAGAGCAATTATTAAAACACAAACAGTAGGTGGTCTGACTTTGTTTGTATCATATGGTATAGCAATTAGCAAAATTACTCCAGCTTTTGGCTATTACAAGGACCATTAGGGGACCATTTGTCATACCATATAAAGAAAACAATTCTTTGGCCTGAAATTTTACTCTTGTGAGAAAATATGAGCTTTTTTTCTAATGGCAAAATCTCAATTTTGATGAGGTAAAAGTGGCAGATGAACCTGTAATCATATGAAAATTATGGCAGTGACTATATACACGGCTGCCGTGTACGTAAAACCCGGAGACTATATACACGGCAACTTCGTTTTTCTGTCAATCAACATGTGTTTGGCTTCCTGATTGGCTCCAGTGTAGCCTTTATAGGCGGAGCCATGCTCAATAAAAATCACAGCTTAAAAAGGCCCAAAATACGATTGAAATATTCCATTTCAGTATAGCTTTCACCTAGCACAAATGGAAATTTACTTATGTATTGAAGAGTGTAGAAAACAATCTTAAATTGTCGCAATGTTTGTTTGTGTCGCAATGTTTGTTGCGGGTCGCAATGTTTGTTTGCGTATCATATGATGGCAAGGAATAATGTACATAACCTCATACATCAATGCGTACTGGGTACGCGATTCATTATCGTGACTACTCCCGACATTGCCGACAATTTAGTTCCGCTTTCAATAACAAAGGAATCCATAAAAATAATGTCTTATTTACATCATTTGGATAGTACAACTCTAGTTTGAGTAGTACAGTGGAATATTGTATAGGGTTTTTTGTACAGTTTTCACAGAATAGAAACAAATGGTAACGCCAATGTCAGAGTGACTTTTAAAATAAATTACAGGAGATTTTATGAAATCACAACGGTCACAGGAGGCAAAGGCAAAATACTAATTTCTTAGAACCAAAGATGGGAATCTAAAGGTTTCTATTTTAAATAGCGGGCCTAGCGATCTATACAACAACGTACTAAAAGAAAAAAATAATGAAGCCTAAATAAAAGAAATAATTTACAAAAATAAAAATGTTTATAATAAAATAAGGTGTCCCATGAAAAGAAATTGTAAAATAAAACAAAATGCAACCAAATAAAGACCCTATGCTAAATTAAAACCAATTAACAATACCAAACAAAAAAGATTTAAAGAAATACAAAAGATAACGAAATTAAAAACGATAGGTATATTTAAAAAATCAAATAAAAAATGAATGATTTAAAAATAAAATACTAAATTAAAACTAAATAAAAAACCAAAAATAAAATAGATAAAAAGGACAAACAATTAAACAAATCAATCAAAAGTAATAAAAAGAACCAAAAACAAAATTACAAATTAAATAAAAACTACATAATATTTTAAAAGAACATTCCTAAAAATATCAATGCAAATATATTAATAACACTACTAAAATCACTGTCAAACATTTAAAGCAATACCACAAATCTATAAAAAATAAAATGAATAATAACATTAAACAATGGTAAAAGTAATTAAAAATAGTACCCATATAAAAGAAATAAAAAAAGTCCGACCGCCTAAGCCCCCCCCCTATTATTCTATCTCTATATGATGAAGCCCGCACCTCAATGCTGCCGGTTCATGTTGCATTCATCACTGCTGCCGGGTCCCGTGACAATTCTCAGACGGCCGCCGGGCTCTTTTTTGCCGTTTATGTAGCCTCGGCAATGAGGCTTCACTATACATTACACGGCTGTCGGGCAGCTAACAATCGGACCTCTAGCCTTATTATTCTATCTCTATATGATGAAGCCATCAAAAACACGGCTGCCGGGTCATGTTTCATTCATACAACACGTCCTTGCTGCGGGTCACGTATACTTCATCAACTGACAACACGGCCGCCGAGCAGCTTTTTGCCGTGTATGTAGCCTCGTCAGTGAGGTTCACTATACATACACGGCTGCCGGGCAGCTAACAATCGGAACTCTAGCCTTTTATTCTATCTCTATATGATGAAGCATCACATCACGGCTGCTGGGTCATGTTTCATTCATGCACGGCTTCCCGGGTCACGTTGAACATTACATCCACGGACAGGCCGGCCGGGCAAGCTTTTTGCTGTGTATGTTAGGGTACCTCGCAGTGAGGCTTCACTACATACACGGCTTCCGGGCAGCTAACAATCGGACGCTATATACACGGCGGCCGTGTATATAGTCTTTGCCGAAAATTATATACTTGTCAGGTAGTTTTCAACATGCTCACACATTTAGACACATGTTGGATTTCCCGGGTTTCATTATTTTTAAAAAATTGATGGAGCTGACAAACACATCTTACCTCTGATTAACTTGCTATGATTTATTCTAAAATAATATGTTAGAAAATAAATTCTCAGGTTTGAATGCAGCTTACCTCCATATATGTATTGTTGGGTACAAATTGTACTTCTCCATTGAGTAGAGCACTGACAATGGGATGACGTCCATTCCCTATCTGTATGCACATAGCATCCTCAGACAACTCTGGCCTAGAAGCAAATCAGTTGATGGAATAAATAGGAAGATTCAGGATTGGCTTCCACATGTGATAAGATGCATTCTTAAACAGCTATGAAAATGTAAGCACTTTCATTGGCTGTTGCCCGGGTTCAATTCGACAATTGAACCCAGATAGTACGCGCTGCGTATTGATGTTATTTGGAGGTTGAAGCGCTCGTGTCATACCACGTTTTGCTGGTTTTGTGTGTGCTTGCCAATGTCGCGTCTAGTTGCGTATGTTTGTTGCGTTCAACAGGTTGTTCGATTGTTGTCACTGGGTGGTGGCAGTCCTTTCTTGTTGTATTTAAGCCATAAAGTATTGTGAAATTGGGTTAAAGATGACCTTAAATTATTAAGCTATTTAAGAATGAGAATAAAGGTATGATTTTGGGAACTGGTACTTTCTTTACGATGAATTGAACCGGCGACATAATTATTTTTGCGTAGAAGAACAAGGCCTCCGGCCTCGTTCTTCCACTTAAAATAATGGTATCACCTTGGTTTCAATTCATCGTAAAGAGAGTACCAGTCTCCAAAATCATATAGTCAGAAAGAACGTTCATGTGACCGTACAGTTGAGTATGGACACAATTTTTTGCTGAAAATGATAGATTAGGGTGTGTAGAATAAGAATCTGCCGGGTGCCACCTGGGCATCCTTGAACATTTTTAAAAATCCAAGATTGCGTAAAACCCCTGTTTTTCCTAAATTTTGAAACTCGGGGGGGGGGGGGGATTTGCTGCCACCCTGATTGGACATGAAGCACTCTGTATTACTGTAATTTTAGATATTTTGGGATGAGTTGCTATATAGAATGAGGCTTGGCACCCATCTTCATTAAATCTCTGAGTCAGCCTTTGAGGCGGCCCAGCCCAGAGTTAGTGATACTTGTCTAATGATAAACATTTTTTTGCTTTCTTTTTCTCTTTTCAGATGGAAGGGATATGTAGAGTTGGATGAGGATGACAGCATTGTTGCACCAAAAAAGTTTCTGTGCTGAGGTGTATGATCACCGGCGAATGAGGGATGATGTTCGTAGAAAAGCACTATCTCGTTTAAATTTGTAGATGCTTCATCTTCCATTTTGTGTGTATATAATGCTGGTAAAAAAGAGTACATAAGTTAGAGAACTCTAATAAGAACTATATGTAAACGTGACTACTAAATAAGTACAAGGATTAACATAAAGAAATTAGTAAAAGTGTATTCATAAGTTTTTGTTAACACTTAAGTGGACAAGGGAGGATATTCATTCATGGGACCCCCTACACAAACAGAAGTGGGAAGACCTTGCCAATGCTAGCTACCCTAGCCAGGAAAAGCTCCCTGAAAACAAAAATTCAAAGAAGATAGCAAACATAATGGATTAATTAAAAAGAAACTTGGTAATGAAACAGGAAACATTCACAGGTAGAAACATGGCAGCAAAGGTAGTAAGACTGCATTGGCAAAAGGGCAAATTTAAAATGGAGGTGCTTGTAAAAATTGCTCACCATCATGGGAATTTATGAATAATCTTTCATGAATGCACTAATCTGTCTCATAATTACTATACTAAACCCAATTAGAAACTACTGTAGCTAAAAATTTCTAGCATTTGCTTGGAATTGTTTATTTTTGAATAAAGATTCAAGTAGATGTTTAATAAAAGTTTGGTGAAAGTGATTGCTTATTTTCTTATGAATACTGGCTAATGGAGGAATAATTTGCTGTGCCAAAACAAGATAACAATGTAAATCACACGTCCTGTCCCGTTTACCTCTCGTCATTGAAAAATCCCAATAACCATACAGTCACCCAAAGACAAAAATTTGTATTGCTATTTGGATATGAAAAACCAGTTCATTTTGTATTAAGACTATACTGACGACAATCATTTCCTGTAATAACTTCAGGTGCTATCAACTGTTTTCCATTTTGTGTATACCAATTTTTAAGTATTAATGCTTTTAAAAGTCCACCCAGAGATTTCACAAGGACGTTTTAACGAGTGCCCTTCTGAATGAGAGAGTGAGTGAGCATTAAAGTTTAACGACAACTCAACACAATTGTGTCATATCGTGTCATTAAGATTAAAAACATCAAACCTTTATAAAACATACACCACAGTAAATTCTAGTCACAACATTCAATTGGAATTACAACAATTGGAAATAGATACACATCATACACTGATGACCAAGATCATCACCCATCAATGTATAAAATAGATAACACAATTGATACCAATACACATAGGAAACACAGCCTCAACAAGATCACTGATCAATTCAAATTAAAATTATGGTACCACTCATACACTGATGAAAAGTCATCACCCATCATGTATCAAGAAAAAATTTCACTACAGACAAGATAAATCAATACGATATTGAAACATTAAGGCAACATTTTACAGATTAAATAGTGGACTTACATATTACAAAAAAAAAATATTCGAATAATGGTGTTTCATGTTCAATGATACAGATTTAAAAGTACTTATACGAGTAATCATCACAATAGAACACTTTACAACTATTATACCTTAAATACAAAAAATCTACATTTAAATACAACACGTCTGTTTCAGATAATAGACAAGTTGCCGCTTATAGTCGCCTTTTACAACATGTAGGGGGACAGTAGGGCCTATTCTAAAACCCGAACCCGCAGAGGGCCCCTTTTAGTCGCCTTTTACGACATGTAAGGGGGGGACAGCGGGCCTACTCTTAACCCCGAACCCACAGGGGGCGCCCTTCTGAATGAGACACTGATCGTTCCCAGTATGTTAGATTGTCAAGTAGTGGAACGTTATCCAACTCTATTACATCCGATACTGGGGCCCCACAGGGTGAGTGCTAGCACCGTTGTATTTACTCTGTGTACATTGACGGCAGAGTCATTAATTAAATTTGCCGAAGATACAGCCTAGATTGGTTAATTAAATATGATGATGATACTATCTACAAACAGCAGCTTGCAAAGTTGTCCAACTATTGTGATGACAATTTTCTTGAATTAAACACGTGTCTATAACAAAAGGAAATGATAAATGACTTTAGGACTTTGAGTTCGATTACCAGTCCCATCGTTCTTTGAAAGGCAGTTTGTTATCGAGCGAGTGACATCATATAAATCTTGGCATCATAATAGATGAGAAACTTGCATTGGATCATCTCACGACTCGCCTATCAAAAAAACTTAAATCAGAATGTATTGTTTTAGGAAGCTGAATATTCCATGTAGATAGACGAATTCTTGCATTTTCTATGAATCCATACGTCGATAGTGTGTGGAAGTACTGCTTGCTATGATGGGGAGGGTACCGGTGTTACGTTGGCAGCGGAGGTCAAAAGAGCCACCGCAGAGGAGCGCACAAATCCACCAACGGAGCGAGTGCAGAACATCCACCAACCGAGCGAGCGCAGAACATCTACCAGCGGAGCGAGGCCAGAACCTCCGCAATGGAGCGAGCGCAGAAGACCCGCCAGCGGAGCGTTGGGTTATGAGGGAGTTCAAAATGCAACATCCTCTCCTTGTTTTTTAAATTGAAAATAAAAATTGTTTATTAAACCAAACTATTTACATCGAAAAACACAAGAATTTAAGTATTGGAATTTGTAACAAGCAGATGCCCGTCGTAGAGAGTTCTCGGATGAGCGCAGAAGCCCGCCAGCGGAACGAGCGCAGGTGATCCACCAGCGGAGTGTGAGTGGCAGGTGATCACCAGTAGAGCGAGCGCAATTGATCCACCAGCGGAGCGAGCGCAGAAAATCCACAGTGGAGCGAGCGCAGAACATCCACCAGCGGAGCGAGCGTAAAAAACATCCACCAGCGGAGCGAGCGCAGAAAAATCACCAGCGGAGCGAGCGCAGACCATCCACCAGCGGAGACTATTGCAGTACGATACATGTTGTATACATATAGTTTTATGTGCATTGAGCGCAGATATTCCACCAATGGATTTTTTGCGCTTGAGCACAGGATTTTTTCGCCTCACTATATAGTGACGGACGCGTTTCCTGCACCGACGAGAACTCCGCCGACGGATTTCTGCGCTCGAGTGCAGGATTTTCCTCACTAGATAGTGAGGGAGGTGTTTCCTCACTTATATGTGACGGGGTGTGTTTGCGCTCGCGCGAGCCACTCCCTACGACTTTCTGCACTCGAGCGCAGGTGTTTTTCCCTAAATATATAGTGACGGACGTGTTTCCTGCGATTGGGGCGCTGACAACTCCGCCAGAAGGAGATACGGCGAGAACTCCACTATCGGATGTTCTGCGGAGGGGCGCAAAAGCTCCGGTAGTGGTCACCTTATATAATTCACAATGAGATTACAGCTGCAAGAGTTAGCTTAGACTCTTGTAACAACTCCTTTCTAGTCTCATTGTCCAAAATTCCACAAAACAATCCCCCGATCTCTAATCACAGGTGAGGCGAGTTTACGTAATCGGATAACATACAAGTCAAATGATTCCGACTCTTTCTGGTCACACCGGTTAAAAACAAATCTTTCATATGACATTTGTGGTGCCACGACAATAATCCTCCCACTTCTTTAGAAGGACCTCAATGTCATTATACGTCATTTGCAAAAGGGAAGCCATGTGTACTTTCAAGCTTGAGGCCCAATACTAGTGATAAATGTGGCAACTCTGTATTGTCATCATCATGAAGGCGTCTGTTAACAATCAGATGGGACTGCATGCCACAGATGTTTGAGAACTCCACTTTGTTTGAGATTTACCCTCAACTGAAGATAGGGAGGGTTACGTTTTTACTGATTACATGTACTCCCACGCTGTGGAGGATTAGTGTTACTACACCACCAGCATGTTATAAACACTCCTCTACAGGGGCGGATCCAGGTTTCTCAATAGAGGGGGCGCCAAATTTCCGGCTTGCTACGCTCGCCAGTAGATGCATATTTTTTCAGTCGGTTAGACAAAGCCAAGGCATACAAGTAGATCAACCCTGCAATTTCAATGAATTCGCCGATCCATGGATAAAATTTGAAGCATGGACACCCCACTTCCCCAACATCTATAAGCCACCACCAGCTGAGGCAGAATTCAACTCCCTGCCGTAGTCAGCGGAGCCCTTCGTCTGCGGAGATTTCAAACTGTAGAAATACAGCATGGGATACTCCAATACTGACAAGAATGGCAAAGCGGCTCTTGAATGGATTGAAGCCCAGACCTCAATGCTGTTTGATAGTAAGGATCCACCTACTTCTATTCTAGCAGTCATGGGACATGGACATGTCCCGACCTGTCAACAGTAACCAGCGACATCCGATCCCGCTTGCTCCAGAACGGTCCTCCTAGATTTCCTAGATAGGTCATTGCCTATCCTGGTCACCAGTGACATCAGGTTCACGATCTCAAGCCTCTACAGAAAGAGGTGGAATTTCAGGAAAGCCAACTGGTCGAAGTTCAAACCAACTCACCAGCGAAATGTCATCCAAGCTGCCAGACCGGCTTCATCTAAACATCAACGATTTTGCATATTCTAATCTGCTCCATGCTCCGCCAAGCAGCTAAATGTTCCATCCAAGAGGTAGAAGGAATCCCTACACCCCTGTTGGACAAGGATTGCGACGAGTTATACAAGGCGTATTGTAATACCAAATGCGATACTGAGAGAATAGTAAAGGGCAACCAGGTACTGGATATGCTTGGCCAAAAGAGACGCACCAGGTGGGAGGAGGAGATATCCAATATTCAACTTTACCCACTCAAGCCGCAAGGCCTGGAACACCATCAAACAAGACTCACCGGGCGTAGCTGTCCAGCTAAACAGTGATCCGTCTCTGCAACCTCCATCGCTTCAGTACTTGTCAACAATGGAAAGTGGCAAGGACCCACACTCCCACAGGCGAAAGCCCCCTCTCGTGCGTTAATGCAGAGATTAACAGCTTCTACAAACCTCTCCACGGTCAAGCCCCATGTCCCAAACATTCACCTACGATGAGATCACCGAAAAATTTAAAGTTCTGCAGAAGGAAAGCTTTTTTCCTTTAAAAGGGGGGGGTTGTGGTTGTTTTTGGGGAAGGCAGGAAAAGGGAAAAAAGGAGGAGGCAGGGGACCCTAATATACTTGTTCCACACACCCCCCCCCTTTCCCTTCCCCCCTCCCCCCCCCCATCCTCCCCCACCTCTTCCTTTTCATGGCCATGACAACATCCATACAAGAATCTGAAGCATTGGCACCCGAAGCTGTCGATGGCTCCAACTTTCCTTTCTACTTGCATGGGAACATCAACTATTCCCTCCAGATGGAAGACTTCAAAGGTCATTGCAAACCTGAAGCCCAAGAAACCAGCTAATGACCCCAAGAGTTACAGACCAATCTCGCTACTATCTCAATCTATAAGCTGCTTGAGCGCCTGATACTCGGCAGGGATAATGATACGGTCGAGGCAAATCTACACCGCACCCAAGCTGGATTCGAAGAGGTAAATCAAAACGGATCAGATAGCAAGATAGTTAATGACATCGAGACAGCCTTCCAGAAGAAGCAGAAGTTTGAGCAGTCTTCATAGACCTAATTGCTGCGTACGATACAGTCTGGCACCGAGGGCTCTACCTCAGCTGTCTCAAAATCTTCTGATGTCAAGTTGTGCAAGGTGTCATTATGCTGTAGCCAAGACAGATCTTTTCGTCTGGAGAAGCAATGGGCAACGAGTAGTAAGCGCAAAACTCGGAATGGTGTCCCACAAGGTTCTGTCCTAGCACACAGTCTCTTCACATCTAAGTCTCAGATATGCCAAAGGGAGATTGTTGGCAGTACTCATACGCAGACGACACGGCACGTGGAATAGCTGCTGATGCCTTGAGTCCTTAGAAACAGTGTTGCAGAAAGACACTAACACTGTAAGCACATTCTTCCACCGATGGCACTTGAAACTCATTAAACCCAAGACCGTCAGCTCTGTTTCACCTTGCAAAATTCGATGCGCAAAAAGAGAACTAAACATCATTCTAGATGGAGAAAAACTGTCATGACCACACCGAAGTACCTTGGCGTCCCAATGGACCGCAGCCTTACTTTCAATCAAACAACACCAAGGCAATCGCTGCCAAGACGCAGTCTCGTGTCAACCTCCTCAGAAGGCTCGCAGGAACTGGATGGGGTGATCCTTTGAACCTTACATCAACTGTTGCCTTGGCATACCCACTCCCCCGCTGAATACGCTGCACCAGTATAGAGTCACAGCGTAAATTAACAACAAGATGATGTCGTTCTGAATGATTCAATGACTTGTTAGTGGGTGCCTTTTGGCAAGGCCTGTAGAATACCTTCCACTTCTGTCTGGCATAGCTCCTGCAAACATTAGGGAGGAACCTTCAGACGATCAAGCTCGCCAAGAATGTGATGAACCTGGTCGTCTAATCCCACCACAACACCCTTGAGGATAGAGAATTCCACGGAATCACTTGCTACCCAACCATGAACTGCAGTACAGTATTCCTATCGATCATCTTGGATCAATGACAGATGGTAGAGCAATGGTCTCCTTACTTGAACCTAAAGCAGTTTGTGGACCGCCCATCTAGCAAGGCCCAAAGGCTTGACCTTAATAGGAAAGCATGGGTAACCTCAAAGACCAGAACTGGCGTTGGTCTTACAAAGAACTTCCTTCACAAGATCGCCGGGAGTAGAACCAGCACCAAAAATGCGATTGTGGGAGAGGCCAAACATTAGCCACAGCATAGATGACTGTGAGTTTACAATCCCAAGGAGGAGTCACGGCCTGATCAACCTGGATATGAAACTATCAGCTGGTTAAAGCGGATTTCCACTGTGATTTGGACTTGCACTAACGAACGAGAACAAGCAGATATACACGGTCCCGAGGCCCTGTACCGTAATTGTAGAGATTCTACAGGGAGTCCGTCACCCCGTGCATAAAAAAGGCATTTTTTATAGAATCTACAGGCAGTTCTCACTGGACGCTTATGCGCACCCTGTGTCTGCAAAAAATAGAGGGGGCGCGGCCCCCCCTCTAAATCCGCCCCTGCTCTATAAAGTATAATGACACCAAACTGGGGGACCTGGCATGGCTGCTGACAAATGACTCGTGATAACATTGCTTTGGGGGGAGAGGGGGTCAATATTCCCTAAAACTAGACAAAGTGTACCAAACTTTTTTCCCTGATTGTAGTTAAGTACTTACTTAGTGTAGCCCTCTTGTGAAGCAACCTTGGCCAAGGAAACAGCCAGTCGAGTGAAGCAGATGCTGTATAGCCTGACGATAGGCAAAATAATGCCTCACCAAACAGGCTGACAACGAAAGGTAAAAAAAGGACAGGCACATAATCATTAAGCATCTGTGGAACTGGCTCATTTTGGCATAATTCATAAAATCAAACAATGGGAAAGGTAACCTCTCATTAGTTAACAAATTGTCAAACAGATTTATTTCTCCACAACGACTTCTTTAGAGGTGTGCTCAGACGGTGGCCTACTTTAGAAAGTAGCGTTACCAACGGACAAGTGCATTTAATCTATTAGCAACCTTTTAACAATGATGCACGTCCACACAGGTCTTAACAACAATTACCCTGTCGTTGGTAATACGGAATAGCGTGGCTGTCGTGGTGACCTGATGGAAAAAAGGGGGGGGGGATTGCGGGAACCCCGGAAAACTCATCGTAAATCAACCATATAAACAATCCCAAAATGGAATCCTTAAGGGGCCAGGAGGAGATTGTTGGGCGAGGGTGACTATGGGCTACCCGCTCTATTCGCTGGGTTTTGACATACTTTTCAAATAGCAGTGTTGCAGAAAATATCTGTGCCTTTTATATCCTTAAAATCCACCAGTGTGATAGTTTATTTATATACCTCATCTATAGATCCCTGTCATCGGATTGGTAAAAGTGGAGGCATAAATTCAACTAGCTTCAAGAATGACCAAAAATGAACTATGCCCTGGAAGAGCGGACATAGTTCATGAACTATGCGCGGGACACCTCTTCCCAGCCTAAAAGACTGACGTACGAACTATTCATCCATATTATGAGTGTAGTGTACATATTGAAGCTGGTGTAAGAGATGTAAAGCAGACCCTGATGGCATTTTGTTTACTGTACTGTGAAATGGCGAATCGCAGCATCAGATATCAGTATTCAATAAGGATAAGCCCAGCGAAAACCTGAACACATTTACAAAAAGATATTAATAGTCAAAAGAGTAGAAATAAAGGGGCAATATAGGAAGGTTCATTTCCCCCCCCCCCCCCTTGAGATATTTTACGGATTTGTGGTGAACAGTGTCTTTAACTCGTTACGAGTGCATTGAATTAACGGAGCTTCAGGGTTTTGCACCACAGCAGCCAGTCGTGGGCGTAGCAATAATAATAAATAAAAAATCCTTTAAAAAGGAAAGTGCGAGGTCAGAGGAAATATCCATGTAAATGTATGTGAAGGTATTAGTAAGATGATATATGCTTTATTTTGTAATACTTGAGCAAAGGTTCAGATGATATAAAAATCCCTATTTCTTTTAGGTAAATCAAGGGGACTATGCTGTGGATCTTGAATTGCCCTTAGAATGTTTTCATTTTATGTTATGAATAAAAACATGGGGTTTCAAAAATCTTTCACTATCCAAAGGTGGATTGATATAATTGCTTTTATGTAAGGAGGCCTTGAGGAAACATGAGTGGCCAGATTTTGATTGGTTCAGCAACTTTAATAATGAGATTCTTAATTTTTTTAGGAAACATGGATGGTTGGATTTTGATTGGATTAGACACCTTAATAATGAGGTTCTTAAATTTGTTGCTGCATGCGTAGTAATGTTGATTGATCATGACTGAAAATACAAACTTGTCATACATACTATCACACACATTCTACTATTACATTTAGACATGGTTGAAAAGTGCATTACTTATTGCAATTATTTACAAAGAGGCAGTTGTTTCATGGTTGCAAAAATGATCTGCAGTTAAGTACAATGTATAGATGCAACTATGTGGTCACCCAGCTTTCTTGTTTACTTGGTTTTCTTGCCAAATTGAAAGCGACCTTTGTCCTGTGTGTGTGACCTTTGACCTCAGACTTGTTCTTTGCTCAGGTTAGTGGTTCTTTTGGCCAAATTTTGTGGTTATAAGGCATTTTTACGCAAATTGACCTCTAGATGACTTGATTTTTTGGGTCACCCTGAAACCCTGATAATAAACCTGAGGCTGATGTTTTCTACCTGCATGCCAAACACCAGCTCCATAGGTCAAAGGGCGTCAAAACGCATAGTCGGACAGACATCTTATTTTAGTAGTGCATTTCCCCTGTGTGTGACCTTTTACCTAAGCGTGTGACCTTTGATCTCAGATCTCATTTTTTTAGTAGTATAGATAGATTGCAATTGCACACTTCTTAATAAAATGTGATATTTAGGAGTAAATACGGTGGAATGACATGTAATATGTAATGAAGTAACGAATGTTCTAAGTTTGTTTATGAATTGAAATAGTGCAATGGCGTGGGTGAACATTTTTGAAAAAAAAAATGAAAAATTAAAGTCTTTGGGTGACAGAGGTAAAATTTAAGAAAATAATATGAAGTCATTGGGTGACAATGTTGCTGAAAGTGGGAGCTTTACATTTGGGGGAAAAGCTCCTAAGATTTTTGTCAGAGACTTAGTAATCACTTTTCTGTCTGTCTGTCTGTCCGTCCATCCGTCCGTTTGTGTTTACGAGAGCTACATTGTGGGGTTACCTGTAAGTGTAGCGTATATATTGTGGGCTTTTTTTGCAATTGTGAGGCTATCCCCACAGATTTTGTCTGTTCATGTAAAACTACCTTTTTTCCACTTTTTCAGCCAAACTTCCCCACAGTGATCTGTCTGTATCATACAGACCCTGTCTGTATAACAACAATACCTGTTAATAGGGAGAGAAAAAAGTTGTGCTGCCCTCTTTCTTCTCTCTCTGTCATATAGTATGTTGAGGGCAGTATACGTCTGGTCAAATGTCATTAAACCCCACAGTGTAAACAGCACATGCTGAGCTCTATAGTCCCGGGTTTACAGTACACATCGACATCTGAAGTTTATGACCGCATTCAAGTTATATTGTAAGTATGTTTTAATTTATATTATTTATACATAGTGCAGTTATGTCCGCAGCAAAAAGGCCAAGACCTTTTGATCACTCAACCAGATCATTATGACATCAATCTATTCACAACTTTGACCTTATGCAAATTGATTTCCACAACATAGGCCATCACCCAATCAATGATCAATAATGTGCTATGGGTGACTGATTACCCACTCACTGAGTACATGAACACTGTACTTTTTGGGCTGTGCTGGGCCTATAGGAAGGGTTTTTTGAGAAGACAGGTCGCATTTTTCTAAGTGACACCTGTCAATCAAATTTGGACACCAATTAGAATATAACTGTATCTGTGTCTATAGCTGGTACGAACATGATGCAATGAATGGTTTTCGATATACAGCGCCTTGAACAACCCACTCTCTGCGCCCACCAACACGGGTGAATTTTCCCATAGTAAGAACATGGCAAACT
>JAMKCH010007393.1:0-32034 GCA_023653785.1 Ophioderma brevispina | reverse complement strand
TATAGGAGAAAGGACCTCAAAAAAATGACCCCATCAATATAATAGAATGGTGGGTAAAAAGGACCCATTGTATAGTAAGGGGGAAAAATGTGACCCATTTTCGTCGGCAACATATGTACCTACCCTTTCCACTGAGTACCCCCCCCCCCGGGGCCGTGACGCGTGCGTTCTGTGCTTGGTCTCAACGTAACAACGACCTAAAGGTCAGTCTGTTTTGCTTTTTGGTAGCAACGGTTTTTTGGCTAATCAAAGCCCCGCCTTTATTACAGCCTTGGCTATGTCCAATAGTACGCGCCTTTTGCCGTCTTTTTATTGTGAGGGTCATTCGTTTCACATCACTGTCAGCCTTCGACCGTAGAGGATCAAAAATTTCGTAGAGTTGGTCGCTCCGATGTTATTTAATTTTTCATTGGAGGAATTGTAGTGGAGGAGGGTATACTTTGTTAGAATAAATAAGTTTCATTATCAGGCATTGTTGGATTATTTTAGTAAAAACATATTAAATTAATATTAGTTTCTATATCTTTGGATTTTAAAGAAAGATCACTTGATTGCTGATCTCCAAAGGTTATCTTCATCAATGTCAATTTTAAGATATTCCAATTTACAGAAATGGCATTAAATATTTAATTTAATCTGGTAACTCTCTCCAGGCACTTCTCCTGTGAACATGATGAAGAGGCTCACGAACCTCTTGTAGTCCAAGCTTGATAAAAGCCAAGATTGACTAATTAATAATAATATATTTAGCGATGTGTAAGGCTTAAGCTTTAGCTTATGTTTGCTTAATGCTTAGGTAGCTCACCCTTGTCAACATGCGTAATCACCCATGCTTTTTTAAATGCTTGCTTATGTGTTTGGTTTACTTTTAGGTAGGTTCGTCGACAAGTAGTGGAAGTTCTCCCAAAATTAGGTTTTGCTTTTTTGCTTAATTATGGCTTGCCCCAATTCTTAGGACGCTCCTTAAGATTCGATCTGCGAAAAGGTCACCAGCCGCTAGTCCAGGTCATATTTTTGCGTTATTTATACTTGTATATATATAGGTCTATATAGCTTTGCGCTTTTGCTTTGAAGCCTTAGAATTATGAAATTATGAAAGGAATGAGTATTACAGGACATGTAATAGATTTAAGTGGCAAAAATTTTTGATCCTTGATCAAAAATATATTTGCATTTGTGCATATTTAAAAGCTGTTTGAAAAGGCAAAGCACATACTAATACAATTTTACCTTTGATTAGTGGAATTGGCCCGCCAATAAGGTTATGGGGATAGGGATCGTTATCGAAAGAAAAAAAAAGTAAAAAGAAGAAAACAAATGAACAAATAAAAAACCGTAATACCTTATCCTTGTTGTCTGTTTACGTTGTAATGCTTTATATTCTTCGCCTTTAGCCTTTTGGTAGGTACCACTGGATAAAACAACATAAACCAAAAACAAAACAAACAAAAATATATGGACTGTAAATAAAACAAACAAACAAACCAGACAAAAACAAGATGATAGATAAAAAGCATATTGAAGAGTAGGATGTACTTTGAAAAGGGATTAGCATTACGATGATAGGGGGATGTATATTTGCTAATGCTGCGTTTCATTGACAATAACACTTTACAGTGATATTCTTTAGGATTAGGTTATTTTGTTGTCACAGTACAATAAACTTAAAAAGGAAACCAAAAATGATTTATGCCCGGTTATATTTCGGATTTCATTTTGAAGACAAAGGAACATCAAAATTAATACACGGCACTCTGATTTGATTTTGTGGTAATGAAAGATTCCGCTACCCAGTATTTCTGGAAGTCAGGAAACACCAATGGACTCAATGGAGTGCTTTAAAACAAAAACGTGCCATTTTCCTCAAATGCTAAAATGGTGGAAATGTATAATCTAATCAACCCATTCCACAAAAATACAGGATTGACGAGTTTGGCAACGCCACGGACATGAAAATAAAAAACGTTCCCATTTTCCTTCAAATGCCAAATTTGGTGTACCTTATGAACTGAGTAATCTTATACAAACATTTCACAAAATACTTACTGATGGTTGGCAAAAAACACGGGACATGAATTCCTTCTCCTCCACCTTACCAAGCCTGACCTAAACTCAATAGAACCCAGTATTACAAGCTAAATCTACATAAGTTAAGGTGCGATATTTCGATTACTTATGAATCACGGTTGACTTTCCTTCCACATTACACAGTTTTTCTCCACCTCCTGATTTCACATGGGGTCCTCTACGTCTAAAAATAAAGATAAAAAACACATAAAGAAAACGATTTTACCTTTTTCAAAACTGATTCCTAGAAACGTTGTCAACTGAGAAAATTTCAGAGCTGTCCAGTTCCTATAGCAGTATTTACGGTATGAGGGTTTTTTAGCTCGAACTTTGTCTCCAAAATGTAAGATCTTGTTTGTTTTTTTTGTATAAGCAGGTTGGGGAGATTTTAGCAATGCTAGGTAAAACGTATATTCATCACACGAGGAAAACCAAAAACAGGAAAAAGCAACTCAACAAAAAAAAAACCAGACAAAAAAAAAAGGAAAAACCAACAAAAAAAACACAACACTACAAACAAAAACACACACAAACACAACCCAACAAACAAGAAAAAAGGGGAAAACTAAAGGAACATCCCTCCTATTATTTCCTCCTTGTACCCAAAGTGGTAAACGCGAAATCCAACAAACAGCCAAAATCTATTTTACATTTTTTTTTTTATTTTTTTTCTTTTTTTTTTTCTTATTTTTTTTTTATTTTTTTTTTTTTTTTTTTTTTTTTCACAATACTGACGATTACAAAGTTAGTTTTTATTGCGGAAAAGACATAGTTTTTTACGCTTGTCCTAAGCGCTATGACTGGCCTACTGTAAATGCTTCTGGAGGAAATCGGGAGGGTTTTAAGGTCGGAAATTCGATAATAACGTCAATCTTCTTGCTTATGAAGCAGCAGCTACTATGTTGCAGACCGGTGAAGCCAGCTCACGGTTGATTGGTTGGGGTTTGAGAAGTCTATATCCACCATAGTGGAACGAAAGTTAGGGTTACTCATTGAATGTTGGATCCGCAATCCTTGGTGAAGAAACGCACATTGGGCAGGCTGAAGATGGTCGCATCCCCATCGGTGCATATTGCTTGTTGAAAAGACCGACTCACTGTGCGAATCGCGGTTCAAGGTGACCCATTCCTTGCGTGGAAGATTAATACATCCAGCATGGGAGTTTCTGTAAATACGTGTAATAGTGAGTTATAGTCCATATAGATGCCATCATCAGATTTTTCGTTCGTTGAACCCACGTATGATTAGCTTTTCCCATAGATCACCTTGAAGGGGATGTCCCCTATTCCTAAATAGTGTTAGGTATTTCCGCCCCGAAAAGGATGCACGTTCGGTTAAGCCCTGTCTGCCCTTTCAAAACAAAATGTCCGCAATTGTTTTTAAATGTGTAAACCAGCCATTTATAATTTCATTACCGATAGAAATTTTATCCGCGACTACACTAAAACCGAAGTTTTGAATTAGTAAAACTACCGAAGGACTTTAAATAAAACACATTAGGCGGTCCAAGATGGCCGCCGCAAGGGGGCATATTTTGTAAATTAACGCAAAAGGCAGATTGTTGAAAAATGAAACTGGGTGATATTTTGGGACTCCATAAAGTCCCTTTATGGCATTTATATTTTACGTACAGGGATGTTTTTTAAAGATGGCGGGGATCATATTCGCTCAAAGGTACGTAAATCAGGAAGAAAAGCACCCTACCCAACTTTTCGACGTGTTATTAACAACACTTTATAATAATGCCCATAAATCATTTCCAAGATGTAAAAAAATATTAAAGTGGGGTATTTGACTTGTCCTAGACAGTGCCATTACTATAGCCGGTGTAGATAAAAACCGCGGCCATCATGAGTTATGATCAATGTCCGCAAAACACAATGTCATTAAAGTCTACTTTTTGGTGCTCGACACATATTACTCCATTCTTACCCATCTATTGGGCATTTTAGTACATTTAACAAAACCTGCCTCCTACCGGCGGGCATACCTCTTGACACTTAAATTTAAAGCCGACTAGTGAGTTAGAACTTTATTTTGTTTATCCCTGGAATAAAATTCCATTTATAATGAAAATACAACCGTAGTTTTTCACATAAAACAATGGTGGCCATTTTTGGAAATAGGCAGTACGCGCTAATGTTCAAATGTCAGGGGGACACCCCCTTGTAAAAGGTGATATATATGGAAAATTAATCACCAGGTTGGTGCACCAAACTCGAATTTTAAGGCCCTTACAGCACTGGCTCATGGACTATTACTCTGGTCTTGGAGTATTTAGCCAGGCAAGTGTTCCATGTCCTGTAATATGTTGAATTGGAGCTGGAGTTTAACAGCGTGTCGACAGAGGTCGAAGGAGAACTTCACTGGAAGATGGAGCACGCTCATTCTGTTGACTCAGGAAAAATTGAATGCAAGAAGTCCGGTCACGTGGTAACTTGCAAGCAACTTTTGTAATCGCCCGTTGACATTATACTGTTTGGCATTACAGGCTCAACATGATTGCGCAAACCTCCTCGTGATTTGTCATCAAGAATTGCATTCTGACGTCCCTACTTTTTCCAATTTAGCTTCTTTCCATAGACTTTGTTTTCATTTGCAGTCCACAGGCAGCCATTCTGGGGCATTTTTCCCGGAAACGTTTAGGATAAACCTTAACGAACCCGTCAATTCATTAGCGGCTATTTTTAACCATTTTTAACGTTTTCCTGTGCACGTATTCCTTCTGGTTAAGTTGTCCGTTCGCTACACTTTTCTTGACATATCTAGAGAGCTTTTCAGCTTTACAATCAAATCAATCGCTTTTTGTTGTTGCAATTTAGATGCTATGAAATGTTTGAAAAAAACAAACAACACCAACAACAACTTTGGCATTCAATACGTCATTTGGCCCATGTGTGTAGTTGGGAATTCTGTGAGAAGTGTCCATAACTGGATTCCTTGTCCGACAATGGTCGTCAAAAACAATCACCGTGTTTTTTAGAGCGTGGAATTCAAACTTTACCGTGTTTTGATACCCTATACCCTAATCTAAACTCCTAATTATAATTATTTTCAAAATAGGGACCCGATGTACTTTTTTTGTTTGAATTATAGGACCCCTGATTCCTTTCGCACCACTGACCTTATTTCTCTTATTTTGATGATTAACCGACCTTTTTGATTTTCAGACTAGCGAACCCTTAATTTTTGTTTCGGGCCGAGCGGATCCTAATTTTCGACAACGGATGCTTATTTGCTTTTCCCACTAGCGATCTGACGGACAAAAAAGTATGAAAATGCAACTGGTCTCCTACTCAGGACCCATTTCTGCATGTGCCGTACATGAATGATGCGAGAAACTGCTAAGGGGGAAACTTATCGTATCATCGGGTCAAAGAGCAATATCCTTTTTATCCTGAAATCCTATGCGGAAAATTCGAATTTTCATATAGGGCACAGTGGATTGACGGCCGACTCATGATCTGAAAAGTGTTGCGGGTTCGAGCCCCCCCGCTGTGGCAATGTGTTGTGCAGTTGGGCAAGGCATTTTAACCTCACTTTGACTCCGTCCCAACCCAAGCGATATTCGGAAGATAGCTTGTTCTGGGGAATATTACAATCTAAGTGCGATAGGGTTGGCGCTTGGCCAGCTGCCGGCCTAGTGAAGGAAGCGAAATGATTGTGACGAATTTCCTGATGGCGCCGTAATAATAGGCAACAGGCGCTGTGATCTTGATTAAACGCTATATAAAAGCTGGTTATTATATTATTACCATAATTATGATAATAAAAATAACATGTTATTTTTATTTTGAAAATCTTTCTTTCAATACAGAAAACGAAATGATAGTAACAGAAAAGAAAAAAAGAGAGATAGGAAGGACAGAAAAAAAAGTTCCAAGATAACTTCAACACTAGGTAAATGAATGGTCAATAATGCGATTTTCGACTGAAGTTACATAAAAAAATAAGTCCGGGCCCCGATCAAAGATAATATTTTTGGCCGTATATAATATCTCTACATCCTGAGATAATATTCTAAGATAACATCCCGGGAGTTCGACTAATGGGATCGAAACCTTATATAAATCCGCGGAGCCTGAATTAACTGAGGAATTGCTAGTTTCTTGATAATTATGTCGATAATATGAAGCACACCTGACGTTACTACAATTTTTTCAGTAGATACAGGTCCTGACTCCCGAGTGAGCCTGAGACTAACTATATTCGACTGCCCAGATATTTCAAGAACACTGGATATTATCTCTCCGACTCTCGAGGCATCATCTTAGCCATCTTAGGATCCCCTGAGTCAGCGATAACACCTCGGAGATATACCTCGGAATTGCGTAGGTAACTTCTGGAATTGAAGATAATGTCTCTGAATCCTGAGAATAATATTTGAGGAGTAGGAGGTAAAATTCGGAATCCTGAGATCATATCTCGAACTCTTGGGAGTCGGAATTAATATCTTTGAAACGCCTGGGATAATATCTCGTTACTACGGCATTGGGTAAAAACATTTAAAATTATGTTTAAAAATCAGATATCAATATTCAACTCACCAGCTAATGTTGGTCATCCGTTTCAAATAACAAACTTCACCAGAGCTATGATTCAATACTACAATGGGCTTTGGGAAATGAGCCAATTCGAGTCCTCTATCAGGAACTCTTCTGAGATTGAGGCTTCTTCTTGCAATCTCTTACGTGAGACTGCCCAGTTCGGGTAGACTGTGACTTTTATATAAGTGTATGACCAGCACTATGATATGCGCCATAAACTTTCAGCCGAAATTAAATTTTCACCGAATACATAGCCACACGATTCTCCAATAAGGAGAGAGAGCTTATCGATGTGTATAATGCGATCTTGCATAGTGAGTCTGAAAACTGGAAAATGCACAGGAATTCCCTAGGACTGCAGAAGTACGATGCAATATCGGTTGGTGATAACCATTATTAATAGTTTGACGAGGTAACTTAGTGGTTTAAGCTCTTTGCTTTATGATGTGAGAGTCAAAACCACTCACTGACGGACAAACCCCATGGGCAAACTCTGCTTTTAAAATGCTTTGGTGTTTGTTGCGTCCGGCGATTCTATATTTTTTCAGCAAATACCTACTCTAAGCCAAGCCATACAACTACTCGACGTGTCAATATGGGGTTTTATACGACATCTTTTGTGAACCGAAACTTCACTTTGGTTTTTGTAGAAATCTGCGTGAACCAGCCATATTATTGGATTTATGCAGTTCTAAAAGGGTTATGGTCATTTTAACAAGAACAGCGATAGACACACCTCCCTGCAAATTCCTTTTCTTGACGGTATGACATTTTCATTTTTTTTAGAATAAGCGCTTTGATTGTACTTTTTTAAATATCCAAATATATATTTAACATTAAAAAAAAACAAGATAAACTCGAATGGACCTTGGAAAATGTGACGTCCGGCTGAATCAAGACCAATTAAGCGTATCGTTGATCAGTTTCTAAGGACGAGGTTTTATTTGTTTTTATTTGTACAATATTAATATGTTCATAAAAATAAAAGGGCATGAAAAAAAAAATTCATGATTTAATTCATAATTGCCCCTAGATGGTACCAGTAACAAATATGTACAACACAAGAGAACGTATCTGTAACCTAAATTTCATTTTAAAAAATGCAGAGAAGCTAGTGGCACTTACTTTGTCTGCATTGAAAAGAAAAAAAAAAAAAAAAAAAAAAAAAGAGTCTCAATGTTTAATGGCAATAGGAACGTAAGTGACACTTATTTGGTCTTGCATTTAGAAGAGGCATCCAGAAGCGTCTCAATGTTTAATGTACGAGGAATTACTTACAGTTGTTTTTGCATCAGAAGAAACACATCCGAAGAGTCTCAATTTTAACTGCAAGAGGACGGTAGAGTGTCACTTACGTTTGTTTTGCATTAACTAGAGTCTCATTTATAATCAAGAGGAACTAAGTGACACTTACGGTTGTCTTGCATTACGAGATGTCTCACTGTTTAATCAATAGGAACGTAAGTGGCACTTACGTAGGTCTTGCGTTAAACATATCTGCCCCTTTTCAGTGCAAGTCAAACGTAAGTGCCACTTACTTTTGTCTTGCCTTGAGAAGAGTCTCATGTTTAATGCAAGAGAACGTAATTGGCACTTACGGGGGTTGTCGTGCATTGAGAAGAGTCTCAATGTTTAATGTCAAGAGGAACGTAGGTGGCACTTACGTTGGTCTTGCATTCAGAAATTGTACAATTTTTACAGGCAAGTGGTTTAATGCAAGAGGGACGTAAACGGCCACTTTGCGCTTATGTTGCACTCAAGCTGTGACAAGAGATCCAGTGGCAACTACGTTTTCGTGCAATAAAGCTAAAAAAGCGCATGGGCAACGTTGTTTTCCTTGTTCTAATTACAACTTTTTAATGAATTACCTATTCTTTACACGCATTTAAATTATTGCGCGGAATACCTCCTCTTATTCAACATTCATCAAAACTCATTTTCGACAAAGTGTCACATTTACGTTGGTCTTACATTCAGCCTTCAGTAATAGTCCATTAAGGCTAAACACACCGTTTGCAATAATGCTATAAAAACAGAAATATCAGTTTTCAATCTTTTTTTTTAAATTAAACTTATTTTATTGCCCCTTTTATAACAAAATTTAGTTATTTCCCAACGTAAACTACATCATGATATTGGCAATACCAAAGGAAATAATTTTAATAAAATTTTATATGTTGTTATGATCAATTTTGACTATTTTAATCATCCCCTTGCAAGAACACGGATTGCTCGGTGAAGGCCTGGTGGTCCCTGGTTCAATGAGAATATCCGGCTGAAACAGCAAGAACCGAAGACGACTTGAGATACATGGAGACGGCAAGTCTCAAGTTCACCGCCACGTTACTTACTTGTTCAAGCTTAACTTTATGAGAAATTCCGAATGATGAATGATGTCAGTAGTTTGTTTGAATAAAAATATAAACCCTTAATTCACAATGTTAATGTGATCTATTCCTTTGACAATCAATTCGCTGACTGATTTAGCAAACGGGGGATATGGCCAGTAAAACACATTATCATGATCTGCCCCCCAAAAATCAAAATATTTGAAAAAACATAAATCTTATAAGTTATTTGTTCCAACTGATAAATTGACAGAAAAGGCAAGACAACAGCAGTTTTCAAAGAGTAAGTAAGTGTCCCCTACGGACAGTAATGATCTTAAATGTTCGACTTTGCCCGTATTAATTTGCCTTTGGTCCTTATCACTTGTAGGGTTTGTAGGATACCCATGCTAGTTACAGACATGCAAAAATCTTTATGATGAGTATTTTCGATTTTCCAATCCCAACAAATCATTGAAGTGCCTTTTATCGAATTTCCTGAAAAATGCACAGATAAATTGCTCGAATCTGCAACCGACAGATGATGATCTGACCATGAATACATTCGCTAGTGAGTCTGGAAGTTCTAGACGTACTACGTGCAATTAACCTATGTAATCCCTATGAGCTCGATCCAATGGCTGTACCACTTGACAAATAATGCTTCGACGCTCTCTACGAAGGGTCATTTTCCGTGGACGGTTAATCATATGGAAGTCCCAAGTATGCAAATGAGGCATTGCCATTGATCCCTCAAGCGCTACTGGACAACAGCCACACAGCGCAAGACGGAGTCAACAGTAGCGAGGTTGCGAAACCCCATAAATGAAAACGTCAAGCGCGAACGCCTATTCGAACGCCTGTCTATTCAAAAATATTGGCGTTCAAATAGGGCGTTCGCTTGGAAGACGTTTATGAGGTTTTCGCAACCTCGTTAATATGAAAAAAGACACTGCCGTTAATCGACCTGTTAGTCACCGCATTTTACCGCGAAAAGGTACTATTCCACTACAGACAGTTTGTTCAAAGTAACATCTTGATTATCAACTATTCCTTGTTAATAGATTATGTGCACTACAACGTCACGCGATGGGTTTAGCAGTATCCCCAACTCAATGACAGTTAATGCCGTTTTATATAATTATATTGTTTGTATTGTATTCCAATTTGAATTATATTGAATTTTGATGTATAGATGAAACTTAAACTTAAACAAACTTAATTGATTGATTGATTGATTGAATATGTTCATGGCGATATGAATGTCTATAAGATGACCAGTTATGTATATATAGGTATGCATTAAACCGAAGCAATTAAACGATTAAATCAAATCAAAAATTAGTTTGAAACAACTGATAATAAGTATCACTTAAATTTAATATCCGGGCCATTGTTTCAAAACATCATGAACGTGGCATGGATAATTATTTATTAATAACATTGCTTTTGGATAAAGGATTATGTAGGTGTAATCCGGCCATACCTGACCTTCCTTGTGATCAACTTTCGCCTATACTGAATTCAAACCTTCCATTAAGTATCTGTGATTTCACAAATCACACCAGCTTGGAATTCAATAACCCTTCTTCAATGTACTCGGTCGCTGGTCATGAGTGTACAAATGAGATGGCATTAAAAGCATAGTGAAGAGTTGGACATATACTTTGAAAAAAGTGTTAACGTTATGATGAAGAGGGTTATATTTTTAATACTTTTGTTTCTAATTCTGCGTTTTTATTGCCTCACGCTGTAGATTCACGTGGAATCATCGATTTTATCGCTAATGTCAGCAAAACATCCCATGAAACAAATGAAGCGTGATCAACTTTTAGCGAGCTTATTTTTATTCGATGTGTTCATGTGTTGACGCTCTCGTCGTGTTAATTTTGCCAATTGTGAGAGTGGTCTGTATTGGAAATGGACAAGTTTTTTTAGTGATTATCACAGGAACTTTAAAGTGCGGAATCATGAAGACCGCAATCAATTAGGGTAAGGAATTGCTCAAGGCAGCGCAGCATGAACATGAAGAACATGAAGAATACGAAGGACATCCTTTCATTCAAATCCATTAACTGAAGCAGGTATGAGAACGTTTAAACTTGCATTCAAAAATCAAAGGCCTTGAAATGTCACCAGATTCTTTTTATTCAGTTCTGAGCATTAGAGAAAACAACTTCACAATTGAGAGAACTTTGCAATAGATGAGTAACATCATGAGGTATCTCAAAGTATTAAATCCACTGTGGTTGTTAAGCGAAAATATACCAGATGACTCAGTTGAGTTCTTGTACGTATTCCATGTTTTGTGTATATGCCCATTTACGTTCCTTTGTCACCCTGGGGGGGGGGTGTGGTTCCTCCGCTCGATCTTGCGTGTCCCTTTGTTCACGCTTTTAGTTACGTGCCCCCTTTTACCAACTTCGTTTTCGAGAAACCACATTAGTGGAGATATTTTGAAATTTACAGTGGCACGGGTTGTGAGAGCTGTAAATGATTTATATCACCTCATTAATATTCATGAACATAATCATGCTATTTTAATTGGCTGATTCCCTATTACGCGAGCTATTTCCCTAGGGAAATAGGTTGAACTATTCCGCCTACAACCTCGTCCCAGAGTCCACAGTGAGGTGTAATAAAACAAATACTACATGCTTTGTATCGTAAAATAAGGCACACTATTTTTCCCTGGTACTGGGCTAACGGGCCTATCACCCCTCAACTTCGGGTTCGGGGTGATAGCCCATAGCCAGTACCTCGGGAAAATAGTGTGCCCTATTTCCCTCTAACCATTTTGTAGATTGATGCGACCTAGAGGGTTGTTTTTGTTTCGAATTTATTTGAATGTTTAGGATACGCTCAGGGTGGGTGCGGGAAGGGGGTGTCCCCCTCCCGCGCGAAGGCGCGGAACCCGTCCATGATTCACTTTCCAAAACACATTTGCTCATTGAAAATTTGATATAAACAAATGATAGCGATACGATAAACGGTTTTTTAAAAAGTAACATTAACTGATTGTTTTAAGTTTTGGTTTGAAATAATTAATACATAACGTGTTCCTGGAGAGCATTTAATATGAATCCCCAAGAAAACCACCGCGGCACGGATGGGGGCAATCACGAAGCGCGAACCCTTGAAATTTCACTTTCCAAAACACATTTTCGTCATGTTTATATATTTGATAGAAACAATATAGATTGGTGAGTATCTACTTTATAATTCATGACCAACCGTTTTATTACAACAATTAAAATCTTATTTTGTGTGATTTCGCAAACCAAGCGACACCATTATTTACAATATGCTCATCCACTAACAACATAGTTCAGTGAGTTGTACTTGTAGATACGTTTATATTGCCCGCATTTTTTATGATAAAAGTATTACTTGTTATTTCTCAAGGTAATTTTACTTGGGAAAAGATTGCTCTTAAAAAAGCACTTTGTTTATTATGGAATCCCCTTTGCTATATGAGATCAGACCAGGTGTTATTTACTAGATAGAATGCACAAAGAGAAATGGGAATTTCTAAATTCAAACTGAGATCTAATTTAGAAACTGAGTCAACTTGTATGTGCATTGAGATCAAAACATATTGCATGATTTAGGGATTCACCATGAAGTTATAAATATGGGGTGATGCAATGCAGATGATGCAATTTATGTGAAATCCAATTGGTCAGCTAGTTCAAGGTTAATTTTATTCATGATGCTGTGGTAATATCTATAAGACCTGGGAACTTTGTGAAATCAATATATATAATGGAGAGTTTGGAGAGACGTTAGATTTGCCAGCAGCCACCAGTAACAAGTAGCTCGAAGTTTTAATCTGCAAATTAATTTTTTATTATAAATTGCTTTTCTGCATGTTGCAAATGACAGCGCATAAGTTCACACTTAAAACTCCTCAGGTAATATTCCAATGGAATCTTCTCAGTCCTGAAGATAACTTTTGTCCAGCAGTTCAAGACGACAAGGTTGAATGAGTCCCTCGACGACACTAATATTCCACAGAAAATCCAAGTATTATACCACCATCAGTCTGTCGCTAATGTCCTCATTTAGGACCACAAACAGGAATCTCTTTATGATTCCAAAACTGAAGCTCTTCCGGCTTAAAAGACGAGAGCATACAGTTTCATCAGCTATCAAGCTCCGGTGGCATCCAAAACATTATAAATCCTGGCACTTTGTAGGAACAAATCTACCATTATTGTAGATTAAAACTAGCTATAACTATACTGTATAGCTCTTGATTACTGGTGGCAAATCTAACCTCTTGCTTTATACCATCATTTCACAAAGTTCCCAAGTCTTAAATAGATATTACCACAGCATCATGCATAAACATAACCTTGCACTAGCTGACACATGGCATTCACATAATTATATCATCTGAATTGCAGGCTTCACAATTATAACTTCATGAGGAATTCCCAACTCATGTAATGTTTTGATCTTAAAGCATAAACAAGTTGACTCAGTTTCTAAGTTCACATCTTGGGGAATTCCCATTTCTCCCCTTGTGCAATCTATCTTACAGGTGCACCTTGCACAAACAACACTAGGGGAATCCCCTGCTTTCTTTTTATCATAAACAAAGTAATTTTCCCTTGAGAAATCTTTTCTCAAATAAAATGGAGAAAATAATATTTAATCAGATAAATAGAGGCTATACAACAGTAGACATGAATATTTGAAGTGGTAAGTCTAAATTAGCTTAGATTAAATTGTATATAATGGAATTTATTTGGAATGAATCTAATATATGATGAAATATCCCTAAATTTTATTCCAACAAAATGTACCGACAGACTGTGCAACAATCAATCATGGAAGCTGCCATCTTTATTCCCTGTGCTATATTTATAACGCCACACGCAAATAACGAAACAGAAGCCAGCGTGAGCCAATACTAGGCCTGTCTGCCTACAAAGTACAAATCAACAAGTAGGACTAACTTTTTAAACATAACACCGTTCTCATGGTAATTGTACATGTACACACACTGGCCAAAAGTATTGCAACATGCAGAAAACGAAATTCATAATCACCAACCGATTTCAAATTATACCATGGATTCTTGACCACACAATTCGTATTGAATTCCGAAGTTGTGTTTTTCATACAGCTGTTATTCCACAAAATCCGAGAGGGTGAAAAAACGTTTAAATTGATTGTCATGTTTCCTAAATATGGCAGATTAAATGAACTGCAAACGATAACCTACCGATTTTGCACTCCAGAAGGAATACAGACACAGAAACAAAATAAATGGCTTCAAAACAGCCGCTTAATGAATTTTACGGGTTCATTCGACTTTATTTAGATGTTTATGGGAGAAAATCAGAGTGGCTGTATGGACCGGAAATGAGATAAAGTCAACGGAAGACAGTGGTCTTCGAAAAATTCGAGAAATTCAGAGACACTAGAAATGCTATTCAAATAATAAATCACGTGGTTTACGTAAATCATGTCTAATTACGCGTTCACATTGCCTGATAAAGAGCACAATGTCAACGGTGCGATTAAAAAGTTGTTTTAAAGTTATCACGTGACCTTTATCTTGCCATTCAATTTCCTGAGTCCAACGGCGATGAACGTGCTCCCATCTTTTAGTGACATTATCTCATTTCCGTCCATACAACCACTCCGTTTTTCGCCCTAAAAATTTCACAGTAGACCCTGACAAAGGTAACCCTTAAATTTATTAAGCGACTATTGTGCCAGTCTTTTGACCGTTTCCTGTGCCCGTATTTCTTATGAGTACAATCGGCACGTTATCATTAGCCAGCTCCTTTAACCGCCATATTTAGGGTCATTATGAATCACAACTTTTAACAATAGTTTACGTAATGTGTAGTCAGCAAATCCTGAGTACAATTTAAATTTAATTTTTTATTATAATGCCTTTTCTGAATGTTGCACTACTTTTGGCCAGTGTGTGTAATTAAAATAACATGCTGATGTTGTGGGTAAATGCATGTCGGCAAAACATACAGGGCAAAATACGTAATACCGTAAACATGAAATAATTGGTTATCGCTTTTGCTCGCCCAAAAGTGAGCATTATATGGGAGATGAATAGGATGCTTGTGGTTTATTCATGATTACTAAGTGTAAATACGGTGAGTCCTTAAATTGCGCATTTACTATTATAGTTCTTTTTCAACACAATTATATTGACTTACCGTATTAACTAATGAGATGCACCCACTATTAAAAGCAGTTTATGAAAGGCCAGTTTAGTGTGATAGTGGATTTTATTATGAATTGTTTGGCATTAGCTGCATGTGAGCAGACAATAGTAATAGCGTTGGGTATAAGAGGGCGCCCACAGGGGTCAATTTCCATGCATTACCCTTAATAACCGTCTGCGACCATTGAGTTTGTGGTATTGAATAACACATGTGAATGTGGGCCTCATGTAGTGGTCACAATTTGTGATTGAAGTTGCCTGAGAATGCGTGGATGTCTGGCCTAAATATTAATGACCATATTTATATGGTTTATGATTATTTGTATTGTAAAAGGTATCTGTAATTTTTCTAAAAGCTAGCGGTGCCACTTAAAAAGGCAACAACATTTTTTGAATCTAGTTAAAAGGCAAAATGCAAGTTTAGTATGTATTGAGGCTGTTTTCGCGGGTGGGTCATGCTGGCGTTTGCATTGTTTTTTTTTTCAAGGGAACTCTTTTTCTGAAGTATATGGTAAATTTTCTTTGATACTTTTGTATGGTAACGATCACTATTGACGGTGCTGTACTTATTGTATTTTTGTGTTGTGTAGGATTAGATTGGTTAGGTTTTGTATGTGTGTAAAAAAATAATAAAGCATAAGGCCCGGAGCGTGTGCCTTATGGAAAAGAAAAAAGTAGGGGACTAACTGCACAGCCAACATAACTCAGGCGTTGTCATTCCTAATGCCACAAGCTGGCCTAGACCAAGATGGTAATGGCCACAGTGATAGCAGTCTAGCTTATGCAGAGCACAGAGTTGAATGCAGAGTATCCACTGTAGCATGGTAGATGTGGGGAAAAGCCATCATTAACTTATCTCTCAGATCTATAAGTTGAAAGACGCACAGTGTGGTTACTATTTATCCAAAACACACAGGGGAATATGAAAATATTTTGTACATATTAAGAATATAGGGGGGAAATGTATCAATGAATAGTTTTTCTTCTGCCAGGCAGAAGATTAATATGAATTGACCACCAACCTTCCGGCAGTGGTACTCGTTTTATTGTTGGTATTTAAGCCCTCTATTGGTTACACTTTCAGCGGTTACTGATACTGTCGGTGAGTTCAAGAGTCTCATATTACCATGCATGACAATGGTCAGGTGATTATATACATGCCCTACTTGCACCACTAGGGATAGTGAAATTCCCTTTTTGCACTAAATGAGACTAGTCTAACTAAAGGTAGCTATGGGGTAACAGTTCAGTTATGATTGTGTGTATACCCAGCCCATCTATTGTTTACACCTCTCAGCTGTTACTGATACTGTCGGTTGAGTTCAAGAGTCTCATAATTCCATGCATGACCATGGTCAGTGATTAAACCTACTTTGCACCACTGTGATAGTGACATTCCCGCTGGCACTCTAAATGAGGACTAGTCCTAACTAAAGAGCTATGTAACAGTTTTCTGATTGGTTGGGTCAGATTGCAAAAATTTTGTGACAAATTAAACTGTACAATGACTTCTATAGCCAATTTTATCCCCCAAAAATAATTTACTCCAATGTTATAATATACAGTTGTGGTACAGAATTACATGTTTGTATGTAATATTTTAACACTGTAGCATGGAACTATTTCATTAAGCAGACTAATATTTCATGTGTGGTGTGCTAAACAGGCACAACTTTTTTACAGCAATGTATGACAGGTATTACTACACCAATAGTGATTTGCCGTGCACTAGATAAAGAAGTTCCCTTTAAAAGGGAAAGTATGTAAACTGAAGATTTGGTGTTCCATGCCCCCAATGCGATTTCTACTTCAAAATAATACCAGATTTTATCAGAAAAAAGTAACATGAAACTGAATGGCTTTTGTTTCACATAAAGGTTGAGTTTCATTATGATTGATGCCTTTGCATAGTATTCTTTACAAGATAGTGTTACAAACTCAATTTGTGTTTCATTTCACAAATTGTGCACTAAAATGCAGAAGATTGACCTTTTTAAGGCATAGTCTTGTTTTGGATGGCTAACACTAGTCACATCAAGGTGTTGATCAAAAAAAAAAGGCAATATGGATGTGGTTTCATTACATCATGTTGTAAAGGAGGGACCGGATACTTGCTGTAAACGTCGTGTAATACGGCTCATATCCAGTGGAGATGAAATATTACTCTGGTAATATGAGGAAAAATATTAATTGGGGCATTAATAAATCAGCATTCACCGTGGCATGTCTCATAAATGATAAAGTATCATATCCTTTTAGTCTAGCAGAGTATGCACCCCCTTAAACACTAAATTCATAATATGAGGTTTAGAATCTCTACTGCATCTCCTTAAGAATTCTGATGTTACCAAAAATCAAATATTGTCCCATGGGGTCCGTTGGGCGTCCATATGGATTAAGAGCGGATAATCGTACCAAAAGTGATTCAAGTAGTTGGTAAAGTATCACAAATGATTCGTCTCATCATCATAAGGATCAGAAAATATTAGTTTGGAATATCTGTGATGATCAGTTACAGAGATATAGTACAAGGAGAAAATTGTTTTTGGCCGAAAAAATTGCAACAGAGGAAAACAATTTTGGGCTATCAACTTCTAACTTTGTCATAGGAATATGTGGTCAGAAAGGTCTAGAAGAAAATTCAACAATGTGGAACATGTAAAAAATGGGGGAGAGGATATTTTGTACAGGGTTCAATTCAAAAAAGTAAAGAGTCTTTAATGTTTTGAAACCTACACACCAACTTATTTTTCATCTGGTTATGCGGAGTAAAAAGATATAGTTTGCCATAATCTAGGTTATAGTTTAGGGATTATAGGCTCATACGGTTCAGGTTCATTCTGTGGGATGGGTAATCCTTTTCAGAGTGCTCCGATTTGAAGACGAAACTAGTCCAAATGTTTGTGTGGGTCATATCCCTATAACAGAAAATGCATATTTTCTCTGCATTTGACATTTATTATGTAAATTAGATGGTAGCCGTTAATGACCTCATAGGATATGTAGACCATTGTTACATTTTGACCTCTAATTACATGCCTAAATGGTGAAATGAGTGCAAGTATAATATTCCCTGGTCCTTTGGGACTATATGAAGAATTCGGGACCATTTTGAAAAGAATCAGAGCATTCTGAAAATGTTACCCAGGAAGACCTTGAAGCTTTATTGTCCTACAACTATTAAACTATAACCCACAGATAAGGCAAACTATACCCTTAGAACATGACCAAAATGTTGGTATAGATTTCAGTACAATTATACCTACTTTATATTTTCCTCCTATACAAACCTTGACCATGCAAATACATGTTCTCCGCTTCTTATACTTTTAGACTTTTGATATGTTATTCTCTCATCATTTCCAAGTATAACAACACTAAAATCGTTTCTGTTGCAATTATTTTGAGGTCAAACCATTATTATATTTTTTTGACTAAGAGAAATGTGATAAAGGACATTGAACTTTTGTTTGGTCATTGGTCTTGACATAATTGATGTCAAATTTTTTGTATGGGGCATGAGCAATCTGGAAATGTACCATTTCCACGATTTAGGATCTTTTTTGCAAACTATATACTCTTCTGGATTGCTCATGCTCATGTCAACAACTTAACACAAACTTAGTAAAGATCCATGCGTTTTGAAAGTTTGGCTCTGTACAACGACCAATCGAAAGTTCAATGACCATTAGCAGATTTCACGCATATCTCTGTAACTGAACATCATATAAGTATATATTTTCTAATTCCTTATGATGAGGCGAATCATTTGAGATACTTTCAACTAAATTGATGCACTTTATATGACTTATCTCTTTAGATTCAATATAGCTGCCAAACGAACCCCTTGGGACAATTTTTGATTTTGGTAACATCAAAATTATGTAAAGGATAATTGACGTAGCTAAGTGAATTATGTTAGATAATTGGGTCTGGGCATCAGTTTGTGCACTGTTCGTCGAGACCCGCAGGGTCGAGACGAACAGTGCACAAACTGATGCCCAGACCCAATTATCTAACATAATTCACGCAGCTCAGTCAAATATCCGTCATACAGCGTGTTCCAGTTCAAATATAAAATAATAATATGAATATATGTTAAAATTAAGAAAAAATCACCCTAGAAAAATAAATAACTTCACGAATTAAAACACCGGCCATCAATTGGCCTTCTAACTCAATCACCCGTATCAATAAACTCGCAGTTGTAAGGATTATTGTTTGCTGATGGGTTCCATCACTATAAATCCCCATTTTAAAACCCGTGGTGTTTACCAGGTAATGAGTCATTTGAGCTTGCGAAGTGCATATACAGAAGAGGTGACAGCCATGCGTTTATTATAGTATGGACAGACCAACAACAAAATTGCAAGCTTCCAGTTAGTAAAAGCTAGGGGATATCGTATCTAAAAGTTGGATTTCTCCAATTAAAGGTATGTGTCCGAATCTTTAAGAGCCTAATACTAGTGTGTCATTGTACAATACACACATGTAAACACGGCCTATAAAATGGGTAGTTTAACATCATTTTGTATATGTGCCACCACCAATATGAATTCGGCAGCCTCCACGGAAAATTGCATGTTGAAGGCGTTTGGGGCAGAATACTCACTTCATCCCGGGTATGTAAATAGGATAAGTATCACAAACAACGCATTGACGGTTTTTGACAAAGCAATTATGGCGTGCATGAGTGACTCCCTCTAATTAAAAACCTGGATCAGTTACAAGCTATTGTCCAGTAAGTAGTCTTGTCTTCGAGTAGCGCAACTCCGTCAAATGAAATAAAAACAGTAAATGTTCAATTAATGTACCTTCCTCAATGCGTGCGTACAATGTCATTCTATATTTTTATACCTACTACAATGAGTCCGGGACCTTATGCGCCCTAAATCCGCCAATTAGCATATATTAAACAATTTGTTATATAGGATAAATAGCATAGGCCTAGTTGTTTTATAGTGTATTGGACACATTGTGCAGAAAATCACTAATTTTCAGGGGGGGCAAGATTCCCCCGCCCCCACTGGCCCCCCCCCCGGCTACTTACGCCACTGTTCGATGAGTGCGGGTCTCTACGTGGCCACAGTAACACGGTAAAAAAATACTGTAAATTTTACAGTAAAATACTGGAAGCAATTCTGCAACAAATACCGTAAAATTTAGAGGGTAATGTAAATAGTAATTTAATCAAAACGCTTAAAAACATATATATTTGGTGAGCGATGATACAGAGAAATTGTGAATGTGTGGAGAATAAAAACCTGAAGAACCCCCCCAACTTAGTAGGACTATCAACAATTTTTTACAGTGCATAGACTGTAAAATTTAACGTTGTTGTAAAATGTATTCCATCAAACTGTAAAATATACAGTAAATTTGAATGATAACCTGTAAAAGCTATATTTGACAGGGTTTTTTGGCAGAATTGCCGCCATGATTTTCCTGTAAAATTTACAGTATTTTTCCCTGTATATTTTTTAGTATCTTAATGGTATAAGTGAAAATTCAATATTTGTGAATATGATGTTTGTTACTACTCATTAAATTTTCGAATAAGTATTCACTTTGAGATTTGTCATTATAGCCTGGGGGGAAAATTGGACATAAAATTTACAGGTATTTCCTGTATTTTTTTTTCCAAAAGTTTGGGAAGTTTTTTTTACAGTATTTTCCTGTAAATGGCACTCTAATGTTTTTTAACAGTGTAGGTATATAAGTTTATGCCATGTTGGCAGGGCTAAATCCTCATACTTCGTAACACTATTTTTTTTTGGTCATATTAATTTTTTCATTATTGGTATTTCGTGAAATTCGTAGTACTTAACAGAAAGCTTTGTTTTCAACTGAAATTTAGTTTTAGGTGAAAAACTTTTTTTTTATTGAAAACGTATTTTATCGGAAAAGTTTAAAGATTGACTGAAAGTTTGTCATTCATAAACCCTACTGGTTCTTCAGTTTATAATCTGAGTTTGTCAGGGATCATTTTGAACTGAGAATTACAAGGTTTTTAAATGAATGTGGAGAGTTATTGCAACTTTTTATTAAAATTTTTTTTTGCTAACTATAAAATGATATATCTTTTACGTGTTCAAAATGTAATTTGTTTAAGGTCACGTTTCAGATAAAATTTCTTTGTTGTTTAGATTTTGGTTTGTTTTTTTTTATATTTCTAAATCACCAAAAATTCAGAACTTTGTAATTATAAACTCACAAAATGATCTATGTCAAGTGAGAAGCCTAAACCATTTTTTCATATCCGAGGTGAAAAACTTTTAATTTGATAAGGCTAAAATTTCACTTTTTTCAATTCAATAAACCGACTCGGAAGTTTTTACTTGAAACTGAGTTTATTGACATATTTTTGGTGCAACATGGTTTTCACAGCAATCATTTTAATCATGAATGAATATAAACTTTTTCGAAACAAAAAAATTATCGACTATAAAAAGTTTTGTTAAAATCTACGGTTTCATATAGAATACCCGATTTCAAGTGATATACTAGATTTTTGGTTAACTTTATTTTTAAAGAATATTTTTTTTCAAGTAATAGGTCCAGATTTTCAATTCCATTTGAAAAAGTTCGGTTTTTCAATTTGATCAGAAAACTCCTTTATGAACTCCATATTTTTCATTTGAATTGAAAAAAAAATATTATAGAGGTCGGAAAATTGGGGGAGATTGAAAAGTCACTCAAGCACGCCATTTCACACTTTAGGATAACTTTGTCAACCACCATTAACGATGCTTGACGGACATGGTTGGTACATCTGTTGTATAGTGATTATCCATTGTTGTTCATAGCTTTGTATTTTTAACCAGAAGACGGGAGTGCACAATTAATCAAGAATTCTTTTGTTTCGCGTGCAGGTTTATCTAGAATCTTTTTGTTTGGCGTGCAGGTTTATATAATTGTGCTCTCTTCCTCAGATAACCTTACCTTACGGGAGACCTGATTCTTAGGATATAATGCACGGAACAACAATGGATAATCAACATACACGGTGCACAGAAAGTGTATTTAAGGATATGTCCGTAGAGAATTCTCAAAATCATGTTAGAATTTAGTTTAGGGGGAGTGCATGGGAACTCATGTATTCTGCTAGAATTTCTATTCCTTTTTTTCAAATACGTCTATTAACAATTATAACAAGTTTTCAACCTTTCAAATTTTAATAACTGCACTTTGTCTTCAGATATAACCTTATTAGTTTTTCTAGAAAAACAAATTGCTCTTAAAACTGCTTATAATTATTAACCATTAGTAGTACTTTGTCATTTAATTACTGCTATAATTCGAGATTGGATGGACGCATTTAACAAGTTTTTTTAAAAGACATAAAAAACCAAATTTTTTAAAAGTGTATTCTAGCCAAATTATTTACTTTTAGAGGTGTTTTAGAAACAAGTTTTCTTCATGCTACCGTCGGTTCATATTTTAACCTTTCTTTTGAATTGTGTATAACGCAAAAAATTTTAAAACATAGACCTTTAAAAAGAAGGAAGGCCAGTTGTCTGAGCCGACCATAATGTGCCTTACACTGTACAAACATTAACCACCGTGTGAAGAGAATTTGACAATGATAATTTATAAACAAAGGTTACCACTAAGCGGTCTTTTGAGGAGAGGTAAAGAGTATCGTTTTCTATATCGTGTTTATTGCGTTTTCAAAGTTGTGGAGTGCATGGCTGAAACCAATGATAATGGTGTCGACAATGCAAGTTTATCTTCTAGAATGATAAAAAAATAAACCAATGTGAAATTTAAGTGACCGGAAGAGATTTTTGGGATACGAATTACATTGGATCGATTGTAGACCACCTACCATGAAAGTTTCGAAATTTTTGGACTAACGAAAAACCTGCCTGCTATTCTAATCGGTCCTATAGGAAACCATGCTTTGATTTTTTCGTGGAAGCAGAAAATAACTAAATTATCTATGACAAAAGACGCGTATTCGGATTAGTCACTTCAGGTGTGATCTAATACACTTGGTAAGTATGTCCAAATATGCCAAAAATCCGAAAAAAGAGGGCGCTTCTTTCTGGAAAGGTCCTCGTATCTTTTTAAATGTCAGAAAACCTGCACAAATTATATTGACAGATAGAAAGTATAGAAATAATATATGACTATTATTGACTTTCATCTAGGAGCCCATACATTGAGAATTTCCAGAGAATCATTAACTAGAGTGTTGCTGTGATAGAAGATTTTGCTTCCCTTTGATGGCATTAAGAGCCCACTTAAAGGACACAATGGCATAGAAAATATTCAGATTAATTGACATCACTCTCAAATTGCGAAAACAATCCAGATGTTGTACATACTGTAAAACAGTAAAAACAGCAAGAGGTGCAATTCTGGCACGGGAATCACGGCCTTGCAAGAATTTACAGGTTTCTAGTATGTTTTTTGACATAATGTAGCATTCAGACGTTGCCTTTCAGGGCTTGTAGTAAATATTAATCTGACAAGTCATTGGTCTGCGAGCTGATGATTGCATGCTGTTTTCATGGTGATAAAATGCTGGCAGTAATGTCAGCATCCCGCGCGTCTGTCTGTGGCAGAGAAGTGAAGCTTACAAGGAACGATTTAATTACTCCTTTTTACTACCTGTTCATGAGGGAATGAAATGTCAGATACTGTCGAACGGAGATGTAACAGAAGAATTTGATATCAGCGTGAAGTTGGGCAAATAGCTGTTAGGATGGTAATCTCTTCGTACCAGTCCCTGGTTCTGGCTATTGCTTCATGGGAGAAGGCGGTCAGGATCATGAGTTTCTTATTGCTATGGCGAGCGTGCTGCCCTCGGTCTGATGTCGGGTGCAGGATACTAGGATGAGCAGTTGTTCACCAGGTTGAGGAAGACATCTTGTTTACTGGCATCATCTAAGCTGGCGTCACTGAGGTATGTGAGGCTCTTTGCTGTTACCAAACTGCAGCCACATTATTTTCTGCTGGTGACCAGACTTACGCCAGAGTTGTTATGCGAAGAGTTTGGTCGGTAGGCGAGGTATGGAGACTACTTTGATTTGATCGTATCCTTCAAGCTTTTCAGATGTTTCCGATGGGTTAAAGCTTGTATAAACTTACTCTTAGATATGATGTTGGGCACTGCCGGAAACTCAGCTGATTGCAGTTGGTAGTCACATTATGTTCTCGCTTGGCTTCTTTGTTGACAGGTGGAAGGCAGCTGAGATAGGGTCTTGCCAAACTAGGCTTAATTTCCTTTGGTGGAACGTAGGTAGATAGGATGTCCATGTCTCTCCCAGATTGTATCCCAAATTTTGCCAGTCTTCAGATGCTAGGTCGTATGAATATCCGTACGTCGTAGAGGAGGTGTCTGGTAGGTCATGGATAGAGATATTGATAAGGTGCCCAAGACAGAACTCTGTGGAAGACCATTTTAGTTTTTGTGGCCTACTTTGCTGTCCAACACTTACGGGTAAGAAGAAAGCTGTTCCCCATACCCGCGTAGGAGAATGATGACTCACTTGCGGATAATGTGGTAACTGAGGATCGATGATGGGGTTGATCCGGCGTAATCAGGCGCTCTAGTAGCTTGACGGGAATTCAAAGCACGAGGGCAAGGTAGTGGTGTGTGGGTGACATGGGAAAGATTGCGAATAAATCGGAGATCTAAAAGCTTTAGCCGGTGGACTGAAGGCAACTTCTGTGTGTTCTGGCCTCATTATTATCAATCAATCAATCAATCAAAAATCAACCGAAATATAGGCAGGGGAAGGAATAAGGTAAGAAGGATTAACAGCGGGAGTAAGGAGGATTAGGAAGGAAAGGACAGAAAAAGAAGGAAGGACAAAGGAGAGTCGAAGGGGAGGAATAAGGAACGGAAGGACTGAAGAAGGAATTAATGAAGCAAACATGAACAGGATTAAAAGAGGGAAAAAGTAAAAACAAGAAAAAAAGCTGCGGAGTTATGAGCATTGAGCAGGTTCTGATGTGCTGAGACGCCCTTCTTCATTCTCGATTTGAAGGAAGAGAGGGAGAAGAAGATTTAAAGGTCTTGGAAAAAGTTTCCAAGCAAGGTCTTGGAATCTAGAAGTGTTGCTGTTGCAGTGATGAAGGAACTCTCCCATATCTAGCTGTCATAATAATGAGAATGAGAATCGATGTTAAAAAAGTCTTCATCCAGAAGATCTCAGGAAGACGCCCATGATGGAACTGACACATGAAGGTTGGCAACTGAAGCTTGTAAATATCATGTATTTTCAGAGTTGACATGAACAGAACAAAGGATTTATGAGACAAGCCACAGAGAATTGGTACAAGTTCGTATAATTCTATTTGAAGGAGAAAAAAGAGAAGTTCACGATTAGTGTTGTAGGATCAGAGATGAGAAAGAAGGAGATGGCTAGATTTTGAAATCCGATTACCAGGATTACGGTCATTCACAAGCTCATTGTTGGGTAACTTCAATGGCCGCTCGATTGCACCTTTGACGTAATCTGTCATCCGACTTCAACTTGCCAGTCAGGAAAGTTTCAGAACAGGAAGTAATTGACCAACGCTGTATACTCAACAGTTATTAATCTTCCAGTACCAATTTCCATGCTGGTATGAAATCCACGTTTGTTCCTCGGATAATATTGATTTTGTTCGTTGGCGCAATAATTGAGGAAAACAGGACTTTTTAACGAAAGAAAAAACAGCAAAAAATTTAGCCCTTGCATTTTAATGTTGAGGTCAATAAAGGATGGTGTTATTTTAGCCTAATTCAAAATTTCCGGGCCTGTGAAAATACGATATTATGAATGATTAGATAAGTATTTGAATACAAATCAAGCTACCTGTTGTGTCAGACAGTGTCAAAAAGAGCCAAAATGCTTTGAAAAATTGGGGTCAAAAAAAAGTCTGGAAGTGATGCAGAAGAGTACGTTTCGCTTGTACTGGTCACGACCAAAGTTCAGTGATGTGTAAATGCCAGTTGACAACTGAGTAATGGGGAATTAGTTCTGGGATTAGTGACGGGATGTAATTCTTCTATAACAAGAGCGCAAGTCTTGATAGAATCAATCGGATTTAGGCTATTAAGATGAATAGGCTTGGCATGAACAGTTTATCTTTGAAGTAAAAGTTGGAACATCTCATTCTTTCCATTCTTCTTGGTAGGATCTCCCACCAAATCAAGCAGCATCAGACAAATATGAGAAGGAAGACATGGCGGATTTTACGGATGATGTCATTGTATTTGGAGACAATTTAGAAAACAGGAGAGTGTGAGAATGCAAGATAAATATGGTCAATTAATAGACCTTGGAATTTAGTTGTCGCAACCTGCTGGATATAGATGTATTTTGAATTTTAATTCGAGTTAATATGAGGTTTACACCCGAGAAATGAAAACACAGAGCGCAAAGCGGAATGATGTGGCGCAAAATTGCCAGGAGTTCGTCCCCTATTATTCCAATTCCAAAATCCGGTATCCAAATATTTAGGGATTCCTAATCCCAGTTCCTTCCAATTCCATAAGCAATTCAGCAACCAGTAATATACTAAACCGCTGAGCTCCCACTACTCGGCAATTTGCCACGAAAGAGAAGGTTACCTGCTGAAATACTACTGGCTAACTTCAATCGAAGTCCGGGTTATATGAAATACAAATTGGTAAGTTCTTTATTTTCCAATTCATAATCCTCATATGTATGCACTCTGAGAAAAGGCAAATACACTAAGTCCGCCTGAGGTTCCATCTAAGCAAGTGCCAAAAGACCGGTACCAGATTCATCATTATAGGTCGAAAACTTTCACACTTTGAGGAATTAAAACTAACACAAATACCTGGGGGGGGTAAGATTTTTATAAACTTCCAACAAGCCCAGAAGGGAGACTAAACTCCCCGGGGACCAAAATAAGCGTCGTGAACATTTCCATGAAAGCCGGGCGGCTTTACCGGAAATTCAAAACCCTGATTTTGGGGAGGACAATAGGGTACAGCACGATGGTGTCAAAACATTCGGCAACCCAAGCAACCTAAGAGGGGTCAGAAATCATTTTCTGGGGTTAATACAGTTTATTTGCGTTATTACGACACCGCACGCAGTCTGCCACAGGGCCAATTTCTAAGAAAGGTAGCAGAATCAAAGGACACCAAAGTCTGTTTCTGTTTGTGACAGAAGATTGTTTATAGCTCTCAGCTAGTAAATGTTCGCACGTGCATACAATTCCATCTCTCTACAAGCTCCAAAAAAGCTCCGTGAAACGTAGTATAAAAACACAGAAAACACGGGTTCAGTAATACATCAATTTTACTCAAAAAAGGGAGCATGAACCTAAAAACATTATTTCTAAATCAAACCCAAGGGTATTTATATCTGTTACCATGGCAACCAATTCACATCGGCCAATGGCCTTTAGACTCATGAGGCACTATAATCTGGTTTTGCCATGATCTTAGAGGAATGTTGGGCTGGTTACCATTATCATATTTCAGTCTGAGCTTTGCTTCTCAAAAACCACAACAAAGCTCCGCTGTAAATAGTTTTTTTGTGCTGCCCTCCTGCTTTAACACAAGACAAAAAGGTCGCCTTTAATACTATAACATGTTGCGTTTACACTCAGTTCTCCTGCTTGCTAGCTATGTTTTATAACACTAATCAACTTTACACTTGGGTCCTTCATCCCTCGTAAAAGTTCAATTTCTACCAGAAGGTTTGCTATCGCAAAACCTCATGTTGCCGACATAGTACGCAGTTTCTCCAAACATATTCTCGGATCCCGATGTCAAAAGGAAGGAGCACCCGCTCCACCGGCCTCACAGCGTTTTGCAATAAACCTAAATTTGAAGAGATTATTTTTTAATATTGTGTTTTTTTTTTTTTTTTTTTTTTTTTTTTTTTTTTAAAATTTAAACCAATTGGAAACATTGTTAATTATAATTAAAGGGGATGGCCCGATTTAAGTATATTAGTCTTCATTTTGATTAGAAGACGTCAACCCAAAACCCATCTGTTAAAGTTTCACGCCGATACTTCAATCCGTTTGATTGTGAGGGTTAATAAAAACGTGATTTGTAAGCCCCCATAGAGTACTGTGTAAAATTTAATATGAGGCGACCAAATGGGTACATTTCGTTATAACTTCCAAAACCAAAATATCTTTTAGCCATAAAATTTTACGGGTAAATGGAAAAATAGTAGCTTTTATGCGGATACCAAAAGTCTACCACTTCCTGGTTTAAAATCTGGGGTCACTGGGACGAGCGATTTAGCGAGTCGGGTCGGGCCATGGGACCTTTAATTATAGATTCTAGGAAGTTTAGGGTCATGATGTGAAAAAGAATATTAGAATCATTAGCAAATAAACTAAAAATTGGTAATTTTAGACCAGAGTGGAAGGTCGTTGATGTATAATAAACAAAAAGTAATCGTCCTAGGATCGCAAACGCTGAGGAACTCCACACGCAAGGGAACTGAAATGGACAAGGTGTTCTTGAAAAAGGATGCGTGGACGTTCACCAGAAAGTAACTTCTGATCCAATGTTAGCGAGGCCTCTGATACCATAGTTGTTAAATTATGCACAAGAAGTTATGATATGGCATCAAAGGTCTTACTTCCCAGCGGGCATAGTCGTTTAGAGCGACGTCGAAAACGAGTTGGCACGTCGAAAACAGGTCGACGGTTTTTATAAATTTACGTCGAAAATGCCAATGAATGATAGTGTCTTTAAGAACGACGTCAAATCGATTTGCATTTCGACATAAATGTGTGTAATTCTAAAACTCTCGACGTCTTTTCGAACGTTCCGCGTCGATGCCCACTGGGTGACATCAAGAAGTACCACAGTGTTAATTTTTTGTGCAAGTTCTGAAGTTCATTAATGTCATATAAGAGATCGTTTTTAGCCGAAAACGGATGTGCTTTGGAGTTAGAATGTTATGATATCGATGAAAACGAAAATACGAGCATAGACATTTTTTCAAGCAGCTGGTTAGATGTTTTTAAAATAGAGATAGGCTTTGTACATAGTGGTCCAAAATATTTACACAACAACCTTTTTCTTATGCAAATTTCTGAAATGTGGGTAGACATATCAACATGAAGAAATTTATTAACTACAATTCTGTTGAACCTGGGTGAAACGTGCGTTGAAACAAAGCGAAATGACAAATAGCCGCCATCTATAAAAAAGGTGGAAATCACTTTACACACACGTAAGTCTATGCCACTTTGTTGGCGATCACTAATTATATCAACCCATACATTCTCTTGCGGCTAATCTTTAGGCCCCGTTTGGGGCGTTTCCTTTGTCTGCATTCTTCTATGTGTACAATCGGCGCAATTTGTTTGTTAGCCAGCTCATTTAATCCGCCATCTTTAAGAACAAGGGCAATCTATAAAATCTTTTTCCGCTCTCTCGGATTCTAGAGAATTAACACCTGTTTGAAAATGTTGGTATTAATAGGTAATATGGTAGTCAAGAATCCTACTACAATACTTTTAAAAACTTTTAATTTTTTCTGTATGTACAATACTTTTGGTCAGTGTGTGTAGTATGCAGCCAAACTAATACTAATCTAGTTTATATTTATACCAAAGTTGCCAATTACGTTTTGCTTGGTCGAAACGATGTTTTATTACTTGGTACAATGTTTCAATATGGCTCCTATCCTGGAAAGAAGATCCGCCTCGTTTCAGTAAAGTTTATGGAGCAGAAAAATCGTAATGAGTTTCAGCAAACAAATATTGCTTATCGATGAATCCAACTCCATTATAAAATTTAACTATCAGTCGGTAATTTTCTATTGAATATAATTATTTATCAAGTTGAGTACATCCACCGTCTAAAGGTGCATTTCGTGATCCATCCTTCTGGTTTATTCATTTTCACTAGATAACCTTGAAAACTTATTCGCGACTTTTTAGCTGATCCGACTTTGCGGTTTTGTGTTATGAACAAATGCTCGTTTCCCACGGTCCCATAGGCCACGGTGCTATAATTTCTGTCCGTTTACGGACAGAAAATACAAATTGCGAATTCTTACTACCCGACCGAATTTGCGGGTAAGATTTGGCACACATGGATACTAATGTTTAACGGTTCAGATGATATGAAATCCTCAACTTTTTTGAGTAAGTCTGGGTGACGAGGCTGTGGATCACGAATGCCCCCTTTATTTTCCATATACTATCTAACGGAAGGAACAAGTTAAATGTGAAACATTAACTGAATATAAGATAGCTACTCCCTGAGCGTCGTTGATTTGCATTAACTAAAGAAGGAAATACCTCAGAAAAACATATTGCCGCTGTTCGGTGTCGCACTTGAGAAATTGAAGGTTTAAAAAATCGAATTTTCAATATACAGTGTTATATACTTGTAAGTTCTTTCATTTCTAAATTTCATATCTTCAATTCTAATATTTATGTAAATGTAACTTTACGAAGATTTACAAAGTCAGAGAGTTAGAATCAGTAATGATCAGTACAATACGGTGCGGCCGAGCCTTGAAAATTCTTCTAGTTTTCGAGTTACCCCTCCCCACCGTACAACAAAACACAACCACCTTTATTTTAAGGATAAATATATAAGATTTAGAAAATGATGGTTGTGGTTGAAATATTTGGTGGCAGGGACGATTTCTATGCCGAAAAATGTAATTTGGGCGCAGTTTAATCGAAATTATCATTTTTTATATTTTTTAAGGTAAAAATAACAATCTTCTTTTTATGTTATCCTTTTTGTATTGATATAGTTTTATACATTGCATAAAGGGTTTCAGGTATACTCGGTGTGCTGACATGTGATAAAAAGGATGCTTTTTTAGGAAAAAGGTGATTTTGGGGTACAAATGTCTAGACCTTATATATTGTATCAACAGAAATCTATAATATAAATGTCAAGATGATCGTATTGCATGATGATTAAATTTGTTTTGCTAAGAAATTATAATCTTGATATTCTTAAGTTTTTAGCTCAAAAACGTGATTTTTTGACCCCAAACACACCTCTGCCACCAAAGTTTTTGCCCACACCATTATTTTTTTTAATTATTTATTATTATATCTTCGAATAGAAGTGGTTGCGTTAATTTTGTTGTACCGAGGGGAGGGGTTGTCGACAATTTTGCAGTCCAAACTCGCTCCACTACAATGGATAGTGCTAGTTTTCAAGGAAATATATGTTTGGTGTTTGTAATGTATATGTGACCACCGGAAATTATCTATTATTATCACCAACTTTTATAATCTAAATAGTAAAATAATCTTCGTAAATTTACATGCACGGTAAGTAATGCTTTTATGTTTCAGATGTTATATTTTCTGTGCTTTCGAATGGACTTTTGTGGATTTGTTTAAACCCGACAGTGCACGAACAAAATACAATATCCCTTGGAAATTATCAAAGATTAAAATAACTAAACCATATAAAATTATGATTTACATTATTGTTTAAAAATCCTAAAAATGAAGGTATTTTACCAGTATTAAGCCGTAAATATAACAGGAAAACCTAATTTAGTGTGATTTGTGTAGTTATTCTGGGATTATTTACTTCAAAGTATGATGTTATCCTTATCCAGTGCATAACCGTATTTTTATTGTATTTTTATACTATGGGACATGTCCTTATATGCTGTTGTTTTGTAGTCTACATCTGGAACTAGGGGAAAGCGGGGGAAAAGCAAGTGGCAGATTCATAAAAATTAAATAATTAACCGTCTGTTCCAGCATACATGAACTGCTACTTTTCTTACGATAAAATCACATGACCACCTAATTTTCTATTCCCCAATATCAGTGACTACGGATACACTGACTTTTCCAAACGATGAGCTCACTAAGCTAACGTATCGGCCCGGTATGTGTAATTTGAAAAAATACTCCGACCTTTTCCACAATCTTAAGAGTGCACAGTCCATTGTTCTTG
>JAMKCH010007392.1:0-31762 GCA_023653785.1 Ophioderma brevispina | reverse complement strand
TAGTTGGCTACACAAAGTATTGAATTAGATGAATGGAGCAACGGGCGGGCATCTGGTCTACGAACATCAATACCATTTCTGAGACAACTGTTTTTAAACAGAAGTTGTATCGGGTGCACGCCTTTAGAGACATTGCAAATCCCATACGCGGCAATACAATGAGCTCACTGGAATTGGCTTGATTCTGTAGGTCTCTTATGACGCTTATCAACATTTCAATGGGAACAATGATTTGGTATAAATGACCGGGCTCTTAACCACCTGCGTGGGCTCTTTTTTGGGAGTGACCAATATGGCCATCAGGGCTTCAATTACGAAGCACAGGTTTCCAATACATGATATAGAGATCAGTGTTCGAAACCAATAATGCGCGGTTTTCAGAAATTTACGTACTTTTCAATATACAGAGTAGCGCTTCTTTTGTATGATGTAGAGTTCCAAATTTTATTTTAAAAATTAATTTATCAAGAAGCCCAAGCTCATTTTAAAAAATAGCACAAATGTATACCATTTTTGATAAATTTATATATTTTAAAGGAAAACGTTTAAATTAAAGCTGGTTTTTATTCCCAAGTTAAAAGTAAACGCGATATGTGTCTTTCATTACAGGACAGAACTTGACTAACACCGATCACCTTTCAATTGGTGTGAAAGACGAAAAACATTGGCTTGTGGCAAACGATAGCGTAAATAATCAACTGGAGGCTTCCTTAAATCGTTTACCCTGCTTCGAAAGTTAAACGTGAAAAATGATTTGGTTTCTTCGCAAGGATATACTCCAATGACCATGCAAAACCTTGGATACGCTCATATTTAGGGATATTTCCTCGATATGTGCCGATAGATTTATACCAATAAATCCTTAAGATCGATTAGAATGACGTTTGTCAGTTTATTTATGCATTGCGTTGATCATCGTTTATATCAATATGATGGTCTTTAAAATATACATACACTACTGGTTCATAATTACCAAAATGCAGGCCACGGTAATTGAAATTCTAGATACGGCTGTTCAAAGGTCTTGACACAAAAAGCGTTTGTTAAACACACTTTGATTGATATTTTGAAATAAGACCTGTGATATGGAAATTTTCTTTGTAAATGTAAGTAATTTTTTCACGCGTTGTTATTATATTTACAGACTATTACTAATCGCACTAAAAATGTTACGTCCAGCTCGGCGTTATAGGGAAAACACACCTGTAGGCTGTGTACAGTCAAGATTGATATCATGTCAATTAAATTACTTGGGCCAGTTAGTCAATCATTATGTCAGACCCCTACTCGAACAGACTGGCTGCATTATCAAAATGAAGGATTGCCAAACCGTAGATAATTGTAACATTTTTTAGTACATCATGTACAATTGCAAATTTTGCTTATTAAATTAGTCAACAGACCGTCAATAGTTCGGGGAGAGAATTTGTGGCGTATGTAATGTGAAACTGGGAAACTTATATACTTGCCTACTAAACTAAAAATAATTAACTTAGCATTAGTAGACAAGAATGGGAATTCTAATTGGTTAATGTCAATTAATATTTTACCCGAATTACCAGAGTAATTTTCATTACTACTGGATATGAGCCGTATTACGTAATGCTTACACAAAGTATCAAGTCCCTACTTTACATGCATTAACATCTAAAGATGTAATGATCTTGCGCATCTGTGGAAGAGACTGTTTTGGTCCAGCCCCCTTTGAAGAGCACAATCCAATATGGCCTTTTTTGTTCAACGCATTGGTGTGACTGCTGCTGGCAATCCCAAACAAATATTTCTACTTGATACATTTTCCCTATGTTCTTTATGTACAAAAATATTTTTAAAATTACCTGTGTGTTTTGGACTACTGCCTGTCTCAAAAAAAGTGGTACAATCAGAAAAAATCGGTTTAATATGATATTTCAGAATAAGTCATTCTTACTTGGTATAATATTAAAGAACAAAGACCAGGCTGGTGTTTGTTTCATCTTATTTGCTTTTGTGAATCCAGAGATATAATCCGTTTAGTGCGATACACCAAAATCGATTTTGTGCCACTTTTAAGCATGGGCAGAGTTGTTTCGCGAAGTTATGTCATGCTGTCTTGAAGCTTACAAAAGATTGCAACTTCACAAAAGAAACAAAACACATATTAAAGTAAACAAAGGAAGTCTAGTTTTATCAACACAAGTTTTAATAGTCAACATAATCAGTTCAATGATAAATATCTTCTGCTTTCATAATAAACAATACAAGTATTTAGTGCACGTCAATGAAACGGAGCTTTGAATTTATTACAAAATTGGTATCTGTTAAAATCATTCCAGAAGGAATGTAATTGCAACCAGAATAAACACTCCAAATCCAAAGAAATGATTTAAAAATATTGCACTATCTTTGTAGTCCAATAATTGTATGATTTGACCCCACACAAATTGCAACAGAAACAATTTTGGTGTTAATATACTCTGAAAAAGTCCAAAAATAATATATTAAAAGTCTACCAAAATCAACCTAGTGGAACATGTAGAAATAAGGGGGCAACGTTTGTACAGGGGTAAAAAATTAGAATTGTTCGAATTGATTTAAATGATGTACCAATTTTTTGGGCTACTCCTAAGGTTTAAAAAAGGTATAGTTTGCCCTATCTACGCGTTATAGTTTTAGTACAATAGGCTCATAACAGTTCAAGGTCATCCTGGGGTAAAATTCATAGAATGGTCCGATTTTGATCGGACTGGTTGTAAACTGTTAAATTTGTCCCACTAGATAAGTAAATGTAAATAGATTCTTTATTTGAACTTTCTATATAAGAATTACAGAGCTATGGCTAGTGACCTCCCATAGACCATGTAGCCCCCAGTCACATTTTGCGTTCCAATTAGGCAACGAATATTATAGATGGTGCAACCAGTATATTTTCGGGTTCTGTACCATTAGACGAACAATTTGACACCATTTTTATAACGAACGGATATATCTGAAAATTTAGCCCCATTGTGACCTTGAACCTATTTTGACTCATAACTATTGAACTACAACCTGCAGATATGGCAAACTATACTTTTTTTTAATCCTGGAAATGTAACGAACACGTTGGCATACTTTTCGACGCGTTTTGATACTTTTCATATTTTGACCCCTGTATAAACCTTACCCCTTAAAAATATATGTTCCACTCCTTTGATTTTAGTAGACTTTTGATATGTTGTTTTTAAAGGCATTCTCAATACAATTCTGTTGGAATTGATTCTGTTGCAATTAGTGTTGGGTTAAGGCAGCATTCATTCTATATTGACTGGCCTATTGTGCATTAACTAATTGTTGAAGTCAATAACAATTTGAATTTGGAAGCAAAGTATCAAGGTGTTGGAGAACATGCATTTCATGATACTTCAAGACCATAAAAACTCTCCCTTCCGGGTTGCTGTACGCTCATGGTTCTCTTCTAACAAACAACAGTATGTCGAATGTTATTCACTTCATCTTAAAGCCAGGACTTACTGATCATAACTTCCACCATTACGTAACTGTTTTCTTATCTTTTAGAGTTTCTTTATGAAGTTAATTTCTTTTTAAAGAATTTCATATCTGTTCAAATGTGGATAACTTATGTTTAACTAATTCTTTCACCGTTTTTACTCAACCAGAAAGTGACACAAACTCGATTTTTGTGTTCCGCAGTAAACTAGAGTTATCTCTCGATTGAAACAAGCATATGAGATGAAACAAAAAATCCTGGAAAGCTTGGTCTTTCTCTTTAATGTGATATCCAAAACGACTTACTTATATTGAGATATAATATTGAAAAAAATCGGTTTTTGATTGTACCATTTTTTGAGACAGGCTGTAGTGACTTATATGATGTTTTTCAAAGAGGTAAGTTAGGGCTTTTTCCCTAGTTACAGTGCCATGCTACCCTGCAGAATTCAACTCTCAGAATTCAACTGACTCTGTGCACTGCATAGGCGAGACGACTACTACTGAATCACTGTGGCCATGACATCTTGGTCTAGGACTGCCTTGATGGGAATTGGGGAAATTTGTATGTATCAGGACAATGATGACTGAGTTTATGTTACTGTGCAGTTAGTCCAACTTGTTGATTTGTACATTGTAGGCCTCCGTAGAAACAGGCCTAGACTAGGGTGGGATACTGAGCTTTCTGGATTATGTACTTAGACTGCAGTGTAGCTGTGCTAATCCAGATTTAAATAAAGTCTACTTTAGGCTTACCACTTCAAATGTCTACTAAATGATAAATTCGTCACCCCCTGTTTGTTCTCACGCAATACGGAAAATATCTTTTTTTCCCGTTTGAACAAACATGGGATAACTAATAGTATCTACTCAATAAAATGAGTAGTGACCGGGTTGCATTTAATTTTATTGAGTAATTTTAATGAGTAATCTTTTCAGTTACCACTAATCATGTACTTTAATTTCGGTAGCTCAAACAAAATTTTTTAATCAATACAACTTGATTGCGCTTATACAACTTGATTGCGAGTAAGTACACAAATGAATTATCAAGTTATTCCAATTATTAATCAAGTTGCTGGAACTCAAATAAATGTTGTAGGTATGTGGGGAAATAGGTAAAGAAAAGAGGGAAAACGAAAAAGAGAGGTGAGGTACTATGTGCCATGTGGAACATTGCATTATCCATCTTAATACGTTATACGTACGTTAGCTGTTAATGTAAGCGAATTTTATACATGTATGCCTACCTAAGTAGGAATGGAACCCAGAATCCTCTACTTATGAAACCAAATAATCAACCACCATACTACACCACCTTACAAGGAATATATAGGCCTATGAGATCATTTAAACTTTATATAAGAAAATAAGATACTAAAATATTGCTTGTTTGTGTCCTATTAGCTTTACAAATTGTCTTGTTGTTATACCTTGGATTTATTCAACTGATCAGATTTGAGTCTGGTTTACTTAATAAAAGTATCAAGAATTACAACTTCAACAATCAAGTTACAGCAACCAGTGTAAAAAGAGTTATTTCGACTCCAATTTTGCAGATATAAACCGCTGTATATGCAAGTGTCCGTGAAACAGTTATTTTTCGTAGCCTTATGTTATTTTGGAGGCAAGTTTTTATCAAAGTCCGATGCGATATGAGGTAAGCGATACCTATAGATAGTTCCGCCGGTTATGAACTGATTTCTCAAAATCTTTTACCGGAACGAAATTTAAATTTACCACCTCAATAATAGCTATTCAGATAAAGTGTTGAAAATTTACTCTTTCTGTTTTTTTTTTAATTCGAAAGTATGAGTTTTTTTCGCTGACCTAGTAAAAGTGTTGGCTAGATATTTTACGTAACGGAACGTAATTAAATTTTGTTAAACTTTGGACAGTATCTTAGCAACCTGTCTATCTTTTGTTGGTGTGGCTTTCACTTGCAGACATGTCTAGATTTGATAACAATGAAAATTCGGTCGCCACATTTTTCATAGATGATCAGATAAACCGTCATCACGTTTTTTACAGCACTTCTCCGCCATATTTTCACGAACATCATCTTGAGAGATGCAAAATAGAACAAACACAATGACACCTTGGAAAGAGTTGCAGAGACAGAAAAGAAGTTGGAAAGCCTTTTTCGCTTGGTTAATGGCAACAAATCCGAAAATCCATGTCAAGCCGAGAAGAACAGAAATCGAAAATGCATTCTGCAATCGCTTGGTTATTTGAGAAATCCTCGTGTTATCAACATTTCCTCCGATGTTGGACTTTAGCAAACGCTGCATAACTAAAACAAACGTCACGGTGTTATGTAAGATAACCATGGCTACCGGTAATAGAAGACCAAAATGCAGCCCATAGGTAGGTGCCAAGAAACAACTGAAACGAGAATTTAAGTTGATTAACACTTTAATTAATCTTCATCAAACTAACACATTACAATGTACAGTTAAGAATATTATTTCGGCGTTATTTTAATAATACCCACCTTTATCATAATACTGAAACGAAATATTTGAAGCGACGATCTTACTCTTGTTCTTTTTGTGAACATTAAATTCGATGCAATTATTTATTGTACTGTCAACAGACTGAATGGGAAAAGGCCCAAATTTGCAACTACGTCGTGCGTAGGACTTTGTGTATTGATAGCATGTTCTCCAAGCAAAGCATGGAATTAGAACAAGGCTTGAATTTCTAGAACAATTCATTCTAGGACCATATGACTTGGAGACCGTTTTCCCTAATTTCTACCTACAAAGATAAGCTATCTGCAAAGCCAACATGTAACTATCAACAATCAGTACGCAACCAGTGTGTAAAAAGAGTTATTTCGACTCCAATTTTGCAGATATAAACCGCTGTATATGCAAGTGTCCGTGAAACAGTTATTTTTCGTAGCCTTATGTTATTTTGGAGGCAAGTTTTTATGGAAAGTCCGTGCGGATATGAGGTAAGCGATACCTATAGATAGTTCCGCCGGTTATGAACTGATTTCTCAAATCTTTACCGGAACGAAATTTAAATTTACCAACTCAATAATAGCCTAATCAGATGAAGTGTTGAAAATTTACTCTTTCCGGATTTTTTTAATTCGAAAGTATGAGTTTTTTTCGCTGACCTAGTAAAAGTGTTGGCTATATATTTACGTAACGGAACGTAATTAAATTTTGTTAAACTTGGACAGTATCTTAGCACCTTCTATCTTTGTTTGTGTGGCGTTCACTTGCAGACATGTCTAGATTTGATAACGATGAAACTTCGGTCGCCACATTTTTCATAGATGATCAGATAAACCGTCCCTCCGTTTTTTACAGCACTTCTCCGCCATATTTTCACGAACATCATCTTGAGAGATGCAAAATAGAACAAACACAATGACACCTTGTAAAGAGTGCAGAGACAAAAAGAGTTGGAAAGTCCTTTTCGCTTTATGCAACAAATCCAAAATCATGTCAAGCCGAGAAGAACAGAAATCGAAAATGCATTCTGCAATCGCTTGGTTATTTGAGAAATCCTCGTGTTATCAACATTTCCTCCGATGTTGGACTTTAGCAAACGCTGCATAACTAAAACAAACGTCACGGTGTTATGTAAGATAACCATGGCTCCGGTACTGAGATACCAAAATGCAGCCCATAGGTAGGTGCCAAGAAACAACTGAAACGAGAATTTAAGTTGATTACACTTGAATTACTCTTCTCAAACTACACAATTACAATGTAAAAACATTTAAGAATATTATTTCGGCGTTATTTTAATACACCCACCTTTATCATAATACTTAACGAAATTTTGAGCGACGATCCTTTACTCTTTTTTTTGTGAACATTAAATTCGATGCAATTATTTATTTGTACTGTCAACAGACTGAATGGGAAAAGGCCCAAATTTGCAACTACGTCGTGCGTAGGACTTTGTGTATTGATAGCTGTTCTCCAAGCAAGCATGGAATTAGACAAGGCTTGACTTTTATAACAATTCATTCTAGGACCATATGACTTGGAGACCGTTTTCCCTAATTTCTACCTACAAAGATAAACTATCTGCAAAGCCAACATGTAACTATTCACAAGCATAACCAAGGCTGGAGGACAGTTTCCTCTAGCCCCGATTACACACTAAGACTAGTTTTGTAAAGCTACATATGTTAATAAAATACAGAAAGCCAAAATCATGCAATCATTATACAATATCAACAGAGAACCATTATAAACGTCGCATTTCTAAGATGAAGAAATTAAACATCCAGAGATAAATTGAAATATTAAAATTGGAATTGAAGCTGTGAGCCAAAACTGCGTTTAATGGTTCCCAAAGTTAAATACCTTTAAGAACTAGCTTTCTGAACAATTAATGGTACAATAATGTAATCTGCTGAGCCTGAAGTAGGATACCTCCATATCTTGTTTACATCCAATATCTTAAAAATGAAGCAATTATAATTCATGCAATGAACGGAAGTTGAGCGAAAGTGAACCTGAAGTCAAATAACCCTAGGATCGTTTGAACTAAATTTAAAGTAGATCCTTTCCCCATTTAAGTTACATCCTAATTTAAATTACGCAAAAGGCAAGATTTGTTAGGCTAATAAATAATAACCCTCTATGCTCAACCACTCACACGAATACCTTAAGGAGAGAGGGAGGGTAAATACAATTTTGGTCAGACCACAACCTACTCCTACGCAGATCTGGTGCTATGTGAAGAAAGGATAGAGAACAAGGCAAACCCCGGGAGAAAAAGAAGGAAGCCTATTGGACCATGGAACAGAAAGCCAGCGTCATATGATTGGCTAAGATGAAGGCTTTATGCAAAGAGCAAAAAAACAAGGGCATTCCAATGGCCCCTAAATAAACATTCTTCTGCAAACATTTTCATTACTACATCCACTCTACATGTTAGAGCAGGTGGAACGTATTATTTTGGGGCTTATAATACTACGGTAAAATCCATGCGCCCGTTAATGGACCTCCAATTTTGCTTCGTTGAAAATAATGAGACCTCGCATAATCGCGGCAGAAATTATTGTTATCTTTCACGCATTCTATCTTGAAAAATAAATAAAATGACAGTAGGAAATTTGAATAGGTTATTATTTACAAGTGGAAAAGAGTGTAAGTGCTACTCTTTACTACTGGAATTTATTTTTCTGCTCTATGCTTTTAATAGGAGATATTAATTTCTAGATATGCGTGTGAAAAACGGAAATTCTAATGACTTTTATAGTTATTCTTTTGGTAAACAATATGAATTGTATATTACTATTGTTGAGAAACAACGTACTATGCATCAGCAACGTATTCATCCTGCTTCACAGACAAAACCACAACAACCGGTACCAATGGCAAACCTACAAATGGAGCATAAGACATGTTACGTCTTAGAGGTGCAACGAGAGATTTCACATATCAGGTTTCCCTAAAAAAAATGAAAGCACTGATTTTTGCCCTGATGTAAAGCATTCCAGGCTGAAAGGATTAAGCTGAGAAATGTTTCTTTGGTAAAAAATGTGAAATATCTAATTTCATATAGGAGCAAATACGAAATGTTTTATATTGAAATATAAGCAAATCAAACTCACCTTTTTTCTCTCTCTTTTAAGACATTTCTGTAGCCCTATTTAATGGTAAGAAATCTATTGTGTGTCTAATCTATATGAAATTACTATTATGCCACAATATTTGGGGCCTCGAAATATATCGCTGCATCTTTAACGACCGCCACCCTTCGATATTACCTGCAGATTTATATGTTATTGTTTAGATGGCCCTCACGCTGGATTTTTTAAATAAAGCGCGCGGAATTCAGTCCATGTCAAGGCGACCGGTTAGCAAGACGTGACTCCGCCCGATGTGCATGGGTGATATATTATTAAAGGTTTAGAATACCACATATTCTAAAGTTGAAGTGTATTCCTACAGTCTCATGTCCCAAGATACCTTGGATTAGGTAAGCGAGGTAAAGTAACGCCTCGGCAAAGACCAAAAACAAACTAATCTCAGAAGACTGCACGCATAGCTTGTAATATTTTACATGTTTAAAGGGGTCCAAAAACATAAGAAATTCCGTCTGCAAAAAGTGGCCCAAAGATGCAATAAAACAAGTCGCATTTGGTATAGCGTTAGTTTTTCTTTTTTGAAGGGAGCATCAAGCGAAGTTTCTTTTTGAAGCTTTTATTTAAGGTTTTCCATTTTTAAATAGAATTATAAAGTAGTTACTTCTTCGAGGTCGATTTTTAGAGTTTGTCATAATGATGGCAAACAAAAATCAAATGGAAAATGATTATACGTACCCCAAGCAAAACAAGATGCTTTAATCATGAACTTTGACCCCGTAGCTCCAAAGACCGTTACCAGATTCATATACATGTTACGTGCTTCTACTCCCATCCAGAAGACAGTACTTAAAACAAAATAATGCAAAAGCCCCGCTACAACAATACAACCTGCTTTAGACGTAGATTGCAGATCAATACCAACAATGAAGACGAGATACAAACTTAGCAAAGAAATGCATAATTGAATGAGTATTTTACGCGGTAGAGTCTGCCGCAGCCGTCTGCAATATAATAATGCCAGTAAAGGAACCAATGATGATAAATCTACCGTTTTTGGAAGTGTCTTTGAAAGGGTTTATCAGTGAATAGGTAGCTTTGTCGGATATAAGGACTAACCCTAATTTTAATTACAACATGATAAGTATCATTACTACATATAGCCAAAACAAGCTTACAAGTGTAACCTTTTGAAGTTTATTATATTTTGTAGGGACTGTTTCGACATGTTACTAAACTTTTTCATAAGCTAAAAGCATTCTTAACCAGATTTTAAAACCGAATTATACTATTTACGCATATGTGTGTTTGTAGCAAATGTTATACCATTTTAAGATAAAGAATGATTGGAAACTAAGTTGTGAATCACGTGAAAAAGTGAATCATATTAAGTTTGAGAGATGTTAACGTTAAAGACTTTTCTGATTTAAAATTGTAAGAGTTCTGAGACCCTTCTTCTTAGTCGTATGGTTTTATTTAAATTGCTAGGCAATCGCGAAAAAGAAAAACACCACACTTATCCAGGATAAATCTGACATGTCAATCTGAGTTGCTTATCAATATTAATCCAGAGATAGAATTTAATAAATGAATCATACCTGAACATTAAAAATACCGACAGTGTAAGACATAATGATGCTATTGAGAAAGCACAACCGGTTTTGCTGATGATATCCAAGGCAAAATCAAACGTGTCTGGTTCCGAATCGAGACCGGATATATCCTGTTGATGATAAGTACGATTCCGAGTAAAAGCTTTGGTATTGGATGACAAATTAGCAATTGTGGTTTTTTAAGATTTTACACTTTGAAATTGAAGATAGATTCAACATCAAATAATTTTTAACAATACATAAAATTGCTTATTACTAGCTGAGAAGGCGCTTTAAAGAAATCCCATATTTAAAGCCTTTTTTCAAATCACAATTTTCCGAATAAAATCGATTAGAGCCGAGCCTTCGGATCCGTAGAGTAATTGTTTTTTTCGAACGTTCCAATCATATCCGTTTAAAGCCGTACCATACCAGCTGGAAGAAAAATAATACTGGGTTCCCCGGTCATTCACCATGGTATCAACTATGATCACTCACGAAATGCAGGAAGCACTGTAGGGCCCCCAAGAGGACCTCCACGACAAGGAAACAAACCGTTTTTCATCAACAACAGTTTCACTGGGATTTATTTATTCATTCTTCCTTTATTCGGCAAATCGACAAACATAAAAAATCAAGTAACTAATGATACTATCAGTATCCACACACACAACCAAGTCGATAAGCCAGAATAGCCATAAAGTTGGCTGAATATGCCAACATATTTCCACTTAATACTATAGTCACAACACAACCAAAACGATGTCCTGCAGAAAGGTGATAGCTATAAGCTAAAATTACGAAAGAGGAGGAGGACGGCCCAGGGAGATAAGCTGACCTATTCAGCCAGGCCAATTCCTTGGTTCACTGCCATAGTAGACAGATGATCTTGACCTGGTCTTTAAAGGAATTCTTGTGGTCAATGGACTGATGATATCTGTTAATGAGTTCCAGTCAAGGGTACCATGATAGAAAAAAGACTGAGCCAGACCATACTCTGGGGACATGGAAATTGAATGAACTAGATCTTGTGCTATAATTATGAGTCTTTGATATTCCTGGTAAACTAAATGTTGTAAATAAATGGGACCCTTTGAACGAAAGACAGTGAACATATGATTGAGGCGCAATTTTTTGACTCTGTCTTGAATATTCAACAGTTTATTGAATCTAAGTAAACATGACAATGTTTTCTCGGGGATGAACAATTGAGTACCAAACGAAGCCAGTTATGTGGCGAATCCTGTATTTGCGCTGAATGGATATGTTGAAAGACCGGAATAACCAGGAATTGCAGCAATAATCATATGAACATGTAAAGAGCTGTCGAGTTAGTATAAAACCAGGAGGCTTATAGGCCCCAGCTAAGGCTAAAGCTTGCTAGATTTTCAGTTTTAAAATGTTACCCGGTAGCCACCTGGGCATATGTTATACGCTTGTATTCGCACCGGTGCATGTGACCTATTTCCGAGCAACAAACAATATGTTGCATGAAATTTTAAGATTATGTGTCCTCGTCATGATGCAAATTCCAAATCAAAGTGCATTGTGGATTGGTTCAATGCATCCCCTGGATCTACCTATAGGTCATTAAAAGTATTTTACAATTGTTGGTACATAATATACATACCACAAGTACAGCAAAGTTGGTCAAATGATTGCAATGACAGGTAATTCTTCCTGAACGAGTACTTATCCGTTCACATCCGTCTTCTGACCAATCACCAATGCCACCATTTTTATTGAAATCCCAGAAGACACATGTAGAGGTATTCAAAATAGCTGGACGCAAACTCTCCTCAACCTGAAAAAAATGTCAGAGTGCTTTTTCTATAACTATTGTTTACTTGATCCTTTATAGAAAACATACTAAATTTAGTATATGCTACACATAATTTAAATTTTAAAAAACAGTTCCACTTCAAAGAAAAAAACTAAACCGTATCAAAACAAATTGAAATAGATCGCTCGATCACAAAGCAGTACTGTTCAATCATTGCATCTATGTACCTTTGTTGGATATATTCGCACAATCACAGGTTGATTCATATTGACGAATGTTTTCTCCAAGACAACCGCGGAGATGATTGGGCCTGTAATTAATAACGTATTTTGGCTTGCAAGTCGTCTCGATTGGAAGAGTGTATCCTCGTTGTAGACAACAAAACTCACTTTGGTATCTGTACCAAGACAGGAGAAGTAACAAAATTATTGCATAATATGTAGTCAAATACTCAATCAAATGATATTCCAGTCAAACATTGCACCACGTATCTGGGCGACTAATATGCTTAAGAACATTAGCAAATAATGCTCTTGGAATATGCATGTTAATACCGATTTATGTTTCTACAGTACACCTAGATACCTAATGTTGGACATAATGGGGACGTTCGTTTTTATACAAGTTAGGAAGGTAAAGACCAATTGAAGTAATTCGGATTGGCTTGACAAAGGGCTCGGAAGGTCTCGATCTGCATCATCTGGTTTGTTCTTGACCAAACTCAATCAAATTTGTAGTAAGATTTGAAGCACGTGAGATAAAGGGGTGTATATCTTTAAAGGACTTTGGAAGGGTTACCACCACTGTTCTTTGGTTCTGATGAAATATCGTTTGGTTAATGAATCGAACCTATGAGATCATGTCATAGGTGGTTCATCGATGAAATCCACATTTACGACAACGCCTTCCTGAAATCCTTGAAAAACTGTAGTTAGCTAGTATGCAAGGCCAACACGACCTTTGCTTTTGTCTTCATTAATCGTAACAGCTTCAGCTACAATGTTAGGTTGTACTGAAATGAACGTTCTGTGTTCGTCCAGAGTTTGGCAATTTGCTGTTCGATGGACTTCAATATAATGGATGACGTGTTGGCAGAATTCTGAGTTTCTCCAGATGATATGTTGGGCAAAGAGTGTGATCAACTACTTCAATGACAGCCCCGTCCCTGTGTATTAAAAAAATATAAACATTGTTAAGGCCAAAGTAAATACCTTATGTAAAATGTCATATGAACAATCAAACGTTTAATTAAAGGATGCTTTACACATCAAGTCTTTACAGTTCTACCACAAGAGCATAATCATTAAAATACGTCATTTGAATTGAAATCATCATAATACTTGTACAGAAATGAAGTATATTCTAACCTTTATCATACACCAAACATGACCAAGTACACTCTTCTAAGATTTAATTTATTACATGAATCACCTTTGGCGAAGGGAAACGCATTAAGATGTTAACGAACGTCTCTTGCACAGCTTCAATGTTTAGATCCGTTTTTCACATTTGTTTGGTTCGGTCTATATTAGCTAATGAGGCGGCGAACTTCTTCCACATTATATGGCGTCACGATGCTTAAAGTAGAAGCAACAAAACATAGAAGTGGGTTCCCCAAAAAACAAAGATTGCTTGATGTGGAAGGCATTTAGCGCCCGTAGTCTGTTTGGTTGATACACAGTAAGTCCTCAAGCAACACTCCTTGACTGACTAAAACACACACTGATTTACATAAAATATAAATGCTCGCCGAAAAAGAAAACAAAGCCATTTTACACACACAATACACGATGGCGCATATGGAGGCCCAAAGATATCCGTGATTTTAGGCTTAATTGTTGACGTATCGCAAATTTTTAATAACCAATTCAATTCATACATACATAATACATGTGCGTATTTGTGTGGTGATTACTCAGGGATTTAGAATCATGCACCTAACTTCTTCTTATCGGTCGCAAACACAGGGGTTCTCCAAATATGATCAGCAGAGATGGTACAAAAGTCTGAATGCTTCGCCTGAATTCCGCCAAGGTCCTTGTTTGTGTATGTGCAACCAACAGTGGGCAGACCAAGAGGATGTTCCATTGTCTGTGGTGCTGTTCCACAACCACAGTTAGTGTCTTGATCGCACTTCTGCAAGGAAAACTTTGATCGGCGAGTTTTCTGGTTCTCAATCTGTTTGAGGCATGCCATTCAGCCCATGAGGAGTCAGCTCCAGGGGGAATTGCTCACCCGTTCACTACCAATATATGTCCCTTGGTTGGAGAGCAGTCTTTTTTTCTCTATAGATCCTTAGAGACTGATGCAAGAGGTTGGACTTTGGCTTATAAATCTCTCTCTGGATTTAAGGCGATTGGCGGCAGGTCTCTGTCCAACATAGGGTGCTTCACATTAGATATTGCATCTACGCACTTGCAAGCTCGCTACACTACGACGGATGTCTGGTGGGCAATTCCTGCTAGGATGTATAATTTCTCCGTTGGTGTTGGACGAGGACATCCTGTGATAGCCAGCAGGAGCTTTAATGTGAATCAAGCTTCTTGGCATGGGTTTGTCTTTCCCCGACAGGGCAAGCATACCTCTGCACATGGTAGCACAGGCAAGTGCCGTCCTAGGTAGACAGGTTATCACAGTGCTCCAGAGTGTACCAGACCAGGTTACATTAAGCTGACGTTGGCTTCACGGTTGCGTAGATGGAAAGTACACCCCTGTGTCTTGGATGGATTTGCACGTAGGTAGTTTTCCTCGTAATAAGGAGTGAGTTTCACCACAACAATTGTGAAGTCTGCATCTTGTGGACTACGTCCAAGATCGTCAGCAGGTTCCGCACTCCTAGGTTGGTCATTGGTATAGATTTTTAACAGGAGAGGTGCAAGCACACGCCATCGCCTCTTCTTCGCTCCATAGTTTGAACAAAGAACACCGGTTTGAAAGAATCCTTTGATTCGCTCAGTCAAGCGGATATTCTTGGTGGAGTTCCAAAATCTGATTGAGTAGGCATCTGTGATTAATAGTGTCGAAGCTGCTGATAGATCAAGGAACACAACGCCAGTTACCAGTCCCTTCTCAAACCATCCTCGATGTGTTGAGTTGGTTGAGTACTTCGCTAGTTGTTGATTTGGTAATGAGGTGTTCGTCTATCACAGGTGCGATACGGTTTAGCAGGAGACGGTCAAAGAGCTTGTAGGTCTGGCTGAGGAGTGGATATTGGTTTAAGCTGCTTGTCATTAGATGGATCTTTCCCTCAGACTTAGATATTATCAAGGCCTAGCTGCTTTTCCTGCTTTGAAGTTTAGTCAATACGGATCCAATTCCTTCCATGGTTGAAAGGCGGTTGAAACCAGGGTCGCCACTAACCTCTTATGGTCTAGTTTGTCTTCGTTGGGCTTCTTTTTGCACTTGCCATTTAAACAGTTGGTGATCAAATGATTGGTGGTAACATTTGGCTGCTGTGGAGGTTTCTGGGGGGGGGGGGGGGGGGGGGGTTGGATCCTCTCGAAGCATTTTTTAGTTGAGAAGGATCAGCTTCAAACTGGGGTAATGAATCTCCTGCCATTCTTGTTCACATAGCCTCCCTTTCCAAGATTTTGGGAAAATAGGCTAGAGGTCATCTGAACTTTCCAGTATTCAGATATGGGTATCTCGTGTCGTTTGATCAAAACCTTCTCGGCTGCCGGTCTATAGGCGCGTTAGTTAAGAAGTTTGGACGACCGATTGGTGGAAATCTGTGGGTGGAAATCTAACTGTTGGTTTTGATTGAAACCCCAATGCAATGAACGGTTTGTAGTTCCTGCTTCTTGTAAACTATTGGCCCTAACAACCATATACTTCCAGATTACTAACTCTCGCCCCAGCAGAGACAGAACCCTCACGACTACGTTCAGGATAAAGATTGAGAGGATGGGGTAATGACCGTGTCTCTCAGTCCCTTACACTTTGTGGATCAGCTTGGTCGTGCTGCGCGTCTAAGGTAACTAACACATTGGCTGACTTGTCGAGGATCTTTGGACGACGCGATGCTATCCCCGAAGCGTAGTACCAGATTGTAAGCGCATACGCCAAATGTCTGGCAGTTTGTTGCTGCTTTAGGGAGGTTTGTCCACTGATTATTAAGGTAAGCGCCGCCATTTTCTTATTGAATAGAAATTCCTTATTCCTGGACTCTGGCATTTGTTCCTTCTATTGGTGACAAATAATGGCAAATTTGGCACTTCTGCCAACAAAATGGAGGTGCTTAGCCATGACGCAAGGGATCATTACAAAGGTTTGTGTCATTTTAGAACACGAGGAAAATAGTTGACAAAATGATACAAAATGTGTCTCATTAAAATCTGGCTGTACATTCATTTCCTCATTCAGTATTTATGATATTGTCTTTTTCACGTAATTTGTTTGGAGATGCAATGCTTCGCGAAATTCGGTACAGGTTATCTTTGAAACCTTCTTTAACTAGGCGATTAAAAGAGTGCGGCCAAATCTCATTATCCAGGTGTAAAGCCTCACTTTCATTATTTATTTACCGTTGCCAAATCTTCGGCTCGAGGTGTTTGTTCTTCTCCACAAGATTAATCACTGGCGAGGCCCAAAGTGCCCCACCACCCAGCTTCAGTACACATTCTCTGGATGCAAGTCCGTAATTTCCGGTTTAAAATCCACAGACATAAAGAACACGATACGTACAGTTTCTTGTAACTAGACAAACTGGCTGGCTAATTATTTGCAAGAAGATTACCACCACAAATTAGCTTAAAAATCGTTGCTTATGTATCATTATATAATATGAAATAATTATATTATAGTATTTTGAAGACACATACCTTTCCAACACAACGATATTATTTTGAAAAATCACGTGAAATTGTATTAGTTTCCTAGACCTAACTTAATAAATAAAAATATGTGATCTTCTTCGAAACTTTATTGGCCAAACTTTGAGTTGTTTGAATGAAAGACTTTTCACCGTGAATGAGAGAATTTGAGCCAATCACACCAATAAGCCTTTCTGGTACCACCATTCGCTGACCTAAATTGTACAGCAATCCATAACCCACATATTCTTTAAGGAAGGTGTTCTGCCTGGACAACGGCTTTTATGAATTATTGGTTTTGGTGCGGTTTTGTCTACTTGCAATTGTATTGGTCGATATCTTCAAAGACTTACTTCTCTCTGAATTGACAGGACATCTTTGTTGATTCACCATGTTGCCAGGAACAGTTGTTTGCCATGATAACAAACCCCACTGGTAGTTGTGACAACTTCTATACACCTTGCTGTTGAATTAAATATCAATATTTAGCTATTAACAAGAGGGTACATTGAGTCATCCCACAATCATCCGTTTTGACGAATTTAATTCATAAGGTCATTGGGAGCCAACAGTATCTGATTCGTAGAACAATGTAAACCATTGACTATTGACAGCATTTAATCCACATGGTGCTAGTACTACGGAATTTTTTTTGCATGAGCAGGGAATCCCTGATGGTTCTTAAACGTCCGTGAATACTTTTCCTATAAATACTGACATGTGTTTGTACAGTACAGTATAGGGACAGTGTTTATGATTATGTCCATATTAACTATTTCAAAGGTATTTACATGATCTATTATCGTGTGGTGCACAATATGGGTGTGAGTCATCACGTTATTTCTGCAATCTACGACAAGCGATCACACATATTACATATATCACGACTGATTTTGTATTGAATGTCACATTGCATTGACATTAATCCCGATTTTGTGTTTTCTAGTACGTTTTGTCGTGTCACATGTTATTTTACATTTTTTGGTCAAGAGTTTCATATGTACCCCTCTTCGGAGTTCTACATGTAACAACTTCTTTTTAGTTGGCCTTACGGGTTAGGGTATTGTTAGTGTAAGGCCATAAATACAAGAATTTGTATATCCCTGTACACTTTTAAAGAGGGGTACATATGGAACTCTTTCCTTTTTTGTAATTATCATTTGGATAGTAGTTTTTCTTTCCCAATTGTTAACATTGCTATAATCATTTTTGCTAATCTTGTTCGATTTTTCTTAAATATGACTTGAACAGCTTTCTAGTAGTTTTCAGAGGTGCAGTGATTCAATCAGGACATCAAAACAGGAGTAACAGGCTGCAACATGTAATGCATGGTGCAACAGCTCTCACACAAAGAAGCCGGGCACAGTACTCAACGAGACCTGAAGAACCATTTACTGGATGCCTTCGTGCTGCGTCCTACTCCACTCTGAATTCCTACCAGTGCTTTTCAGGCAGTGCAACCTGCATCACTTCTTAGAGAACACCAACACACAACTATGAATACAGGCCTGTTGGACAACAAGCACTTGCTGCATAACACGGTCAAAGATTCCCACCAACTTGGTAGACAGAGACTTGCGCTCTCGCCGACCTTTCTGCCGCGACACGCTGCTAAACACTCCAGTTCCCCTTCAACATCCTACAGACATGAATACTGCCTGGCTATACTCCAAGACCAGATCAACTCTCGATTACACCAAGACAGAACTACCACCTGGCAGGCAATCTCCGCGCAAGGAATGGGTCACCTTAAACCGAAATCGCACAGGGCGTCGGTCGCTTCACAGCATATGCAGCCGATGGGGGCTGCGTCATCGCCATCCTGCCAATTTGTTCTCCATCACGACTGCGGATCTCATTCTCATGCATGCCCTACCTTTCGCCCACCGGTGGACACAGATTTCTCAAACCCAAATCAATCAACATTGAGTTGGCTCAACGTTTACAACTATTTAGGCTGCTGCCTCATACGCAAAAGCCGACGGAAATTTGGTCTAATTTTTGATTGTTGATAATGAATCAACTGTAGGAAATATCAAACATTTACATTTCGTTGTACACTAGACTAGCAAGCTTAGCTATCGCAGATTATTTGCCACTGATGGTAGGTTATATATCGAGAAACATAGAGTTGTCCTAAAAATAATTTCCAAGACGACCAAAACATGTGAATAAATGTAATAAATGATGATAGCATCAACATTGTGGTTTAACGTAAAAAACGAAAAAACAAATTTAAGCTTTACGAACGTTAGCAGTGTCATGTTTTTCCAGTAATACACGGAAGATGCGAGGTTAATCAGAGAGACTCCATATTTTACCGGCAAAATGCTTAAGAAGAATAATGGAATAATGGCAAGATGACGTCAGTAACAGCAAACTTTTAAAAATGCATAATTGCACACCTGGTACTGAACTTTCGTGATAAATTCAAACATAATTAAAACGTAATTAAAATGCGAAACATCATGAAAATCCAGGAAAAAATATAAATCAAAAATATCTTTTACCTTCAAAACATTAACAAAATGCTCTGAATTTTTTTGGTTAACCCCCCGATAAGAGCCGTTCATAAACAGTGCTAAACAAAATATTTCCACATTCCACGTAAATTACTACTAACATTCTAATATTTTTATAACTTGCTAGTATGAACAGGAGAAAATAAAAGTAAGTTAGGCCAATAAGAACCTTGGACAATAAGAACCTTTATAGGTCTTACCTTTTTCACACTCGGTTACCATAATATCCAGATCCACATTTTACGATATTCGGTTTACTACATATTCCGCCATTTGAACAGTTTTAGGATTGCAGACGCTGTACGGGAGAGAACCGAAAAGGGTAAGCAAAAACACTGAAATCGGGAAAAAGGTGGTACTAAATATAGTCCGATTACAACACTGTATTCAAATGTACTCGTCGAAACTTCAGCGAATGTCTCAAAAGTACTATTTTCACTCTTCAATGTGCATTTAATTTTGTACTCCATATGAACACTGTCCACAAGAATGTCTAAAAGTGCCTTTAAAGTAGGTTACGAGTGCAAGTACCCACCATCCGTAATATTCCCCCCCTTCTCGCCCGGTTTTTTTTTCTTGTCTCCCAGTGCAAAAAATGGCGCGATTGCGTCGCAAAATTAGTTAGGTAATCTGCTTGCTTTGGCACGCATTGTTAGTGAAAATATTGTTTTGAGAAAGGAGCGTTGTGGCGCGAGGTATGAGAGTGGGTTCGTGCGGGAGTCTAAGTAAAGGGCCCTGAAGGGGATGTGGCAAATAATTCTGATTTGATCTCATAACCGGCTATTGATCAAAAACAGAATCCTGCCGCCCCTCCATGTTCAATTGGATTGGTGGTCAAATGAATTATGAAAAGCACCACCGATCCTTCGGAGTGGACGTTATGTGGTCCGTACGTTTCCCGTGTACAGAGATTAACAACTGTCATCACATCGCAACCTGTTTTTGATATGAATAGGGGAAAACCCCTGTCTGTTTCCAATCTTCCCAGCATCAAAGAGGGCCATGCATATTAGCGTCCGTCTCACGGATACACCTGCCTGGACACTCGGACGAGCTTACTCATACAAATGAATAAATCCTGACACCCAAGCCACAAGCCACTTCCAAAATGACTTGGGAACCAACGAAGTAGTAGTGAAAGAATTGGCCCAACACCTTAAACTAGGGTACATTTTTATTGCTGTCAAACAAAGCACGAACGTCACACTATACTAGACATGTAACTTTTTAATCATGAGAATGCATTTGGAATACATTACGAGTAAAAAACAATTTTACAGGGATTTTCTAATGCTTATAGGTTATCATGATTACAACTTACCGTATTCACAGTTTCCCCATATACCAGACCGGCAATCACAGACATTTGGTCCGACACACCTTCCGCCGTTAACACATCATAAGCGCAGATGGCTGTTTCACGCAATCTGTATAGCATTAAAATCTGAACGCTCTGATCTAAAAGACAGATACTCGACTAGGGTGCGGTGCGCGATGTACCCACACAAATCTTCCAAAATTCCCAAAAGTTCCACAAAATGAATGTGTGCGAGCGAAGCAAGCTCGGAAAATAGGGGTTTTAGAGGCTTTTTTCCCGGTCCAAAATTGCCAATATTTTGGGCAAAAAGGTCCATTTTGCCAAAATTTACACCCCCTCTATTGGAAAAGTCCATCATTTATGGGGAAAAAGTCCACGTTTGAAAAATCCCTCCCCCACCCCCCCCCGAATCCATCTGGCCTACTGCCTACAAGTTGGAGATTCCCTTAACCCCTGTTTCTTCTTGAAAGAAGCGAATTGAATAAAATGGTGCCAATAACACATATTTTCTTTGGGTACTCACCAGAACCCACTTCAATAAGCACGAGACGAGTTTAAAGACACTATCGTGATTCACTCAAGATTAGAAAATATTTGAAATTTGCAGAATAGCTAAAAGTCGGATACGTCTGTATACACCCCATAAGTTATTTTTTCACTAAAACTTGACATAACAGGGAAGAAACAGATGTGTTTTCAAAGATGAATCCCCATTCACTTACGTGTTGTATTAAGTGTCCGTACGGACAGTAATGAACTAAACTATTCGATTATTCCTTATTAAGTTGCTTTCAGTCTAAGCACTTCTAGAGCAGGTTAGTATGCTATACTTGTCAGACATGCAAAAATCTGATTTTTGATGATTTCTTTGGTTTCTGATTTCGGCAAATCACTGCTATTGCCTCTGATACCAAGCATGAGCACACAACATCTTAGTTGCTCCTCAATAAACAACAATTATTGTTGTTTAAATCATTATACACGCCTTTTTAAGGGAATTATATATTATGATTTCATCTAGTCATCAGGAATCTGCTGATGTTTATAATTTTGAGGTAGTTAAAGGTGCTGTTCCAATCGTCTTTGGGACTCCCCCTAATTTACCCGGAAGTAGTATCGGTTTTGATATCGGATGAAAGGCCGTATTTTTCTCATTGTCGGTCTTGAATTTGAGCCCTCAAATCCAGTCCATTCCCAAGATATAAACCAAAACCCGCCGTTTTAGTAGTTAACCATCAGTATTAGCACATATGAATAGGGCGGTGCACGAGCATATCGCTCAGCATGCGAAACCGCAAGTTTGTTTCACCGGTAGTTGATGGTGTGGTATGTGCAAGTGCCAGGCTCTCAATTCAAATAGATAACAAACAATACACATAAATCGGAACAAGCACCTTAATTGTATATTGTTTTACAAAAACTGTGGATTTGTGGATATTTCTCACTGCCACAATGGATTGTTTTGCTGTCCTTACTAGTGTACATGGAGTGACCAGTGCCTTTGCCATTATTGATTATTGATTTTCATGCATCCTCTTTATTGTGAACCACTCAACAATGGACTCATGAACTTCTCGTCTTGGAGCTTTGCGTGTAACTTATTCATGACACTGCATTGGAATTTATCATTTTCCAGCTTCAAATCCATGATACTTATGAAAGAATTCTATGTTTGAAAAAACGCCAAAGCAAATTCCGACTACAGTATCTGTCACCCTGATGTGTTTAATGCTCTACTTGTTAACTGAACAGCCTGTATAGAAGGACCCTGAAGTCCCCAGAAAGGATTTAGATACAGAACATTGTTTACCACTGCTGATGGATTAATCTAGAGACCTAAACCATAAACGCTATTAAACCCATGCAGCAGGTCATCCGTCCAAGGAAAAAGCCACGACTCATGGACTGAAACAAAGAACAATTGGTGATAACTCCAGGCAATCAACTCACGCACAGAACAGCCAGGGGCTCTCACACTTGTCCTCGCATCTTTTGATGATTCCAAGCCAATCCCAGTTTCTCACATCTACACCAAGACTGACAATTTATTCGGTTTTCCAGTGATTCCAGAGGTGACATTTGTTCCCAGACACTACCCATAGGAGCTATCAGGATGCTTTTCACACAAACTGATTATAAACCAGTGAAACCTCATATACAGACAGAATATGGCTTACCATCATCACAATCTCTGAAGTACCCCACCAAAAAACAGAGTTGGGACACAATCGTCCAGCAAGCTGATTTTTTCCCCTTCACCCTGACAGGGACATATTGGCTTCAGCCAGCCATATCTCGCAAACACCAAATACATCTGACACTGTCATTGTGTTTGCACAATTCCAAATAGGAATTCTTACACAGTATTCTCGAGGGTGGGAGGATGGAAAACTGCACTTGAGGATGAAACCATCCCCTTGGGGATGAACCACCCTTACCCCTCCATGGAAAAAATCTTGGCCTGTGAAAAGCAGATAAGGAATTTGCCTGACCCAACAGTAAATCCCAATCTACACCTCAAGCCATCAACCAGTGTACCAAGCTTGAACCACACACCTGCCCAGAGACAGGGAAAGCCTGCAACTCAGCAATTTAAGATAACTGTGTTGATCATTGGTGACTCTATAACAACCCCAAAATACTTGATGGACAGTAAAATTGTCAAAACGATTACAATGTTAAAAATTTCCGTTGTTGAATTAAGAAAAAACGATATTTCCGTAAATTTACGGAAACATTGTTTAGAAAACAATAAAAATAAAAAACAAAAAAACATAAAAAAATGTAATTTTCGGAAATTTTCCGGCAGCAAAAATTTCCAGACTTTTTTTTTTCCGTTCCGTATAATTTTAAAATTACGGAAAAATCTTGTTAAAATACACATTTTTTCAATAATATGAGGCCAATTTCTGTAAAATAATTGACAAGAAATTCTGAAATTACCCTAAAAGTCTGGAAATTCTGCTGCCAGAAACTTTCCGTAAAGTAACGGCATTTTTTTTAACAGTTGTACCGAGTTGTGAATCGCTCCATCCCTGGCTAGGTAATCTAGATTTATGGAAAAACTTGCCCCCAGTCGGTTATTCAAGAGGGGATAAGCATCATGTGTAAAATCCACTGTGGGGACCATAACGTTTCAACATCATACACTCATGAGTGTATTGAAGTTTGAAAACACTTGTAAACCACTATTGAAGCACTAGCCATGGATTAACAACATGCTGCATCATCCTGGCCCACTCAAAAACAAACCAGGACATGCATCTTGGATTACAGAATTTAATGCACGCTTAAAGGAACTAGTAGTCTGGATACTAACATTGAACATACTTTATTAGCTCGTAAGGGTCTGCATATGAGCAGAACTGGAATATTATATCTAGCCAAAACTTTCATTTCTTTTGATCAAAATCTGGAATCAGAGGCCTTCTGACCGGATTTTTCGTATTTCATTCGCCTTGGAAGAGGGGCTACTTCAGATCAGTGACTCTAATATTATGCCACAAAGAGTGATGGATATCTTGAGACTGTTAGTTAAGACTATGTATTTGTACCACAAACTTAACTTTTTTTGGTAAAGGATTGTTGTGTAACCAGTAAAACAAATTCTCGATAGCAGCGAGCGAGATTTGTTTGCAATATTAAACCTGAAACCAGCTGGCCAAACTTGGGCTTCCACTTCTGTAAATATCAAACAAACTAAATCTTGCCTTTTTGGCGCGCCAATGTTTGAAAACCGTATCAGACCAAATACAAAAAGTATATAAACTGGTTTACTAACTGTGATTTGGGAGTTGTTTTCATCTATCTTGTATGAATTCTAATGTTTCTAATAGTATGGTGGTTGTAACCAATGTTTCTTACTCAGGCCGTGTTTAGATGTAAGTAACTTTTGGTGATTGCTTATTGACCACAACTGTTTTGTTGGAAAAGGATCTTAGATTTTGACCCAATATTAAAATACAGAGTCTTCGTAACAAATTGGGACCATGTTTAAACTTTTTCTTCATATTAAATGATGGGATGTGTTTGTATTACTGAAAACCGGTTTGAATGATGATGTTGCTGATAATGATGTTCCTCATCGATGGATTTATTAATTTATGTAGGCGTGACAGGAAATCAGGTATTTGAACATGGTGGTATTATATGTTATATTAAGGAAAGGGTATTGATTATAAACAAGTTGCTCAACTTTGGATGATGACATGTTGAAGCGATGTGGGTGGAAGTCAACTTGCCTCAAACAAATTCCTTTCTTGTTGGTACTGTTTATAGGCCCCTGATTGCTAAGGCTGAAGACTTAAGTAGATTAGATTCTTTATTCCAGGAATGCAGTCAACTATATGATGATACTGTAATCCTTGGCGACTTCAATCTGGACATTAAATAAGGCTTGTTATTCCAAAAAGATCAATATTTGTGCACAGGACCCCATAGTAATTACAACACACTAATCAATGAGTTTCACAAGGAAATAACAGAGAAAAATCTAAAGCTATTTTGGACCTTGCCTTGGTATCTCATCCTATCGTTAACTCATCTTCAGTTGTTCACAGCCTGCTCAGCGACCCCTCACTAATTACTTAGACGTAAGAAAAAAAAGGTGAAAGCCCCCCAAAATATTAAAAGTATTCGTTTAGCTGGAAAAAGTTTTTTTAATGAAAATGATTGGTTGATTTAACTATCAAGAAGAGGAATTGGGATGCAGTTTTTACTCATTGCAGATGAAATAATGCTCTTGGTTAACGTTGGAAGAATATGTTTAATAATGCATGTGACAAAACATGCACCTATGAACCAGAAAGGCTTGTTAAGGGAGCACCATTCTGATTGGAGTTAATGATCGATTATATAAAACAACAAGGGAGAAGAGGGAGGGGCTTCTAAAAAGTGTAATGATCCTGATGAGTGAAAATATGATTATAGTTGTTGTAAGAAATTAAGGGTAATAACATGAATAAAACATTGAAGAAAAGACGTTATTGTAGTATGCTATAAATGGTAAGCAAATAATTCTTAAAACGTTTTTTTTTTGGTCTACTTGTTAAGAAGTTGGTACCTGACAGTAAATCATTCTATTTTTATTCAGCCAATCTGACACTTGGGGGAACTCAAACTAATAAACTAAAATACATTGCTGATACAATTTAATGAGTTTTTACATAAGTTCGGTAATAACCTTGCTCAAAAATTTAAAGAAACAATTATGGTAATGCTACTATTCTAAGGTAATTAAAAACTACTGCTCATTTGCTTTTTTGATTTGTTACTCCAGAATTTGTTTTTGATGAAAATTTGGAAAAATGAACAAATAGTAAGTCAACTGGTATTGAATTGTTAATGTTAGCTTTTAAAACTAGATGCTCCTATTATTGTGAATCTCTTGCTTTATTGAAACATAATCTTTCAAAGTTCAGTTTTTCCAAATGATTGGAAAGCAAAGACAAGGTTTGCTACTGTCTATAGGTGTGATCGATGTAAATAAACATAGACCTTATATGCTGTACTAACATATTCTCTCAAAGATAATTGGAACGTGCAGTTCATGATAAATTGTATCTTTTCTTTTGGAAATGATATTTTGAATTCATGCCAGTATGGTTTTAGGAAAAATCATTCTACCGCCACCAAAACTTCTTGATGTTTCAGATTATATTTTAAATAATATGAATCAAGGTAAATAATTGGAGCCTTGTTCTTAGATATGAAGAAGCTTTTGGCACCGTAAATACAGCCTTCTCCTTCATAAAACTTCAGTGGAATATGGTGGTCACTGGTAAAGTTCTGGATTGGTTTGAATCTTACTTGAATGGTAGATGTGCAAAGCGGTTTTAGCGGTATGTTAATTCTACTTTATCAGATGTTTTAAAAAAGATTTCCATTGGGGAGTCCACCAAGGTTCAATATTAGGACCATTTTGTTTAGTATTTATGTTAACTCTCTCTAGGAATCGTATTAGTGATTTCAAATGTGCATGTATGCTGAGGACACTACTCTCTTTTCAGGTCATCAGACCCAGATTCTCTTCAATCGCAAATGAACAATAATATGTTGAAAAGGGCACAGTGGTTTGAGGAAAACAAACTTTTCTTTTTTTAAATTCTCAAAACCAATTTCATGATTTTTTTGGCCCACCAAACACAGCTTGCGGCAACTCTAGAAACACTTCTCTTACATATGAGTTAAAGACAATATTTGAAGGTTGATAAGTTTAAGTACCTTGGAGTCATCTTTGATCCCCAAAACGTTATATGGTTGTGATTATGTTGATTATATCTCTTCTACTATCTAAAGCGACATTTGTTATTCGCAGAGTTAAAATTTATCTGCATGCAAGCAACTCTTTAATTTACTTTCAATGCTTTGGTTGTTCCCATATTTTGATTATTGCAGTCCCATTTGGTCCAAAAGTCAACTTTGAACAAAGAAAAGAAAGAAATTGTCTTCAGGATTCTTCAAATAAGCTTGCTCGTGTACTCTTGTCTGCGGATATCAAAACCCCAATTTGGATATTTCGAAGAACTTGGTTGGAATGATCTAAATGAAAGCAGCCCTCCTCATATGTGTTTTCAAGTGCCTGAATCATAAGGTGTCTCCTTCTTATCTCTCCTCTCAATTTACTTCACACAGCCTCTGTTCACTCTAAGAGTACTCGCAGCCAATCATATATACTCTTATTGTTCTTTGTGGAATAATTAGGCCTGCAACGGTACTTTCCATTATATAGGGCTTCAGATGGGAACGCTCTCCCTTCTGATACCGCAGACGCTTCCTTGAAAATGAACGTTGTCAACATTCAAAACTATATTATGTCTGAATCATTTTCCATTCTGTATGAAATATACATACATATATATATATATAATATTATCTATATATATATATACATATATATATATATATATATATATATTATATATCATATATATATATATAACACATCATATAAACAGTATTTTTACAGGTGACTATCTTTTGGAATAAAGCAAGGCTCAAATCCCCAATTACCGGATAGCGTAAAACAAATTACAAAGTATAGCCTTCGGAAAGGCAACCGTTACGCTGAGTGTCACGGTATACCCTCACCGGTTGCCTTTCGCATGAGGTCTATCCTTTGTAATTTGTTTTACTCCTTTCCTGTAATGGGATTGAGGCACTCTTATTCCAGTGTCACCTGTCATAAGACGTTTAGCTATGATGTTATATTACGGCCCCACTACTCGTATTGGTTGAGCACTCTCGACTATTTGGAAAAGTACAGACATTGCTGGAAATGCCTCAGCCGTGACCACCATAACATGTATATACATACATGTCTACTGGTTTAGACACGACTCTTTGAGGTCATCCTCCTTCTGAAGATCGGATACACTGTGATCGTAAGTGAGGGTATAACGTGAAACTCGATAACGGTTCCTTTCCAGAGGTCTATAACTTTGTAATTTGTTTTACGCTCCCTGTAAATGGGATGAGCACTCTTAATTCCAAAGCTTCCCCTGTAAATAATACTGTTTTCCTAGATGTTAATGTACGACCCCCCACTAAACACTTCGTAGTGGTTGAGCACCTCGACTATTTGGAAAAGTACAACAAGTGCTTGGAATGGCTCAGGTCGTGACACCATAACTGTATAATAACCTACATGTCTACTGTTTAAGACACGACTGTGAGTCATCAACCGTCTGAAGATCGGATACCCTTTGATCGTAAGTGAGGGTAATCGTGACACTTCAGAGAACGGTGCCTTTTCCGAGTCTATACTTTGTAATTTGTTTTATACGCTTCTCTGTAATGGGATTGAGCACTCTAATTCCAGAAGATGTCCAACCTGTAAATATAAAATACAGTTTAAACTATGATGTTATATTACGATTACGCCCCCCACTACTCGTATGGTTGAGCACTCTCGACTATTTGGCAAAAGTACAGACAAGTGCTTGAAATGCCTCAGTCGTGACACCAGTAACTGTAGATACATACATGTCTACTGTTTAAGACACGACTGTGAGTCATCAACCGTCTGAAGATCGGTACCCCGTGATCGTAGTGAGGGTATACCAAACCTGTGAAACTCAGAGTAAACGGTTGCCTTTCCGAGGTCTTACGTTGTAATTTGTTGTATATATCATAATATTATATATCTATATATATATATATAATATTATATATAGTAATAAATATATATACATATAATATATATATAGCTACAATCCCTTTTTATATATATATATCACCTTTTCCTTATCTCTAGATCAGGAAGCCTTATCCCAAATAACACTCCGTTAACTTGAGTACGCTTCTTTAACTTGAGATAGCCAAAAGCTGAACCTCAATACTCGCCTTATCTAGGGTTCACAAGCTGAACCCCAAATAACGCGCCTTATCTTAAGTTAACAAAGTTATCTCGATAACAGAGCTGACCCAAAATAACGCACCCTTATTTGGTTAACACAAAGCTTATCTCGGGATAAGGTCTATTATCTCGAGATAAGGCACCCATATCCTCCAATAATAAACTGAACCCCAAATAACGACGCACCTTTATCTGGCTTTCATTATTTCATATTATTCAGTCAAAACAATCAAACCAAAAGATTAAAAATACATAAAATCAGCACATAATGATAAAACAATAAATGTAAAAAATGATTAGTATTGCACAACTAATTACCAGTTCAAATTGACGCTTCTGAAGATCGGATTATAAACCAGTGAGTACCAGGTGTAGCCAAGGCCCCTTAAAAGGAGGCTTATTTCCATTGGTGCCCTCAAGTGAAACAGCCAATGGACAAAGAGACAATCCGGCAAGAAAAAAAACCTTACAACAATACAAGCAACACAAAAAATTAAAATAGTGTTAGGGGGCTAGGACACGATAGATCTTTCCGAAATTTTTCATTGAAACTCGGTCTGAACAAACTTTCATCGATGGTAACCAATAATCCAAAATAAAAAGGAAGGGGGTCAAACCTGACCTCGTTTTTCATATAATATTGATTCAAAATACCTATTTTTTGCCATTTTTGATCAAAATTTTTACACAACCTATGGAAATTTTGATTTTTTACTACATCATTTTTACTTAAAAAAATATTTCCGCCTCGCAAAATTTTTTTGATGGAATTTTAATACAGTTGCGCACTACTAGAAGCTTTCGATTAACAGAAAAATATGGCGTCACCGAACTACTTTTCTCATAATGTAACAAGCACGTTTTTTTAGTGTCAAAATTGTGAGGAAACTGTCTAGCGATATTTAGAGAGGCGTCCACAACACCAACGCACAATAGGTTACGCATGCCAACTCTCTATATACTCTCTCGCGAAAAATTTGTATCGATCACGCATTTTCACAAGTAAGACCATATCCTATTTAGGCCCCTACTCGGTTACTACTGTTTGCTTTAAAATTAGAGACATACTCTGAAAGTCTGGATAAAAAATTGAACCAAAAATACACGTAAAACAAGAAGTATGCCGCACACTGCACCGTTAATATACTGTTAAGTTATGTAAGTTTCGGAGTTTTTTACACTGGCAACTCTGCCAATATTATACTATAGGCTACTGTAAAATGCACCGACATGTAATTTTTCGAGAGCAAGAAAGTACTCTCTCAATTTCCAAACTTAATATTCGTAGTAAGTAAGTTAATATTGCCTCGTATTAAATTACCTCTGAAACTTTTAACCTTTTAATACTTTTAACCTCCTATCTGGGGTTACAAAGCGACCCCAAATAACGCGCCTATCTAGGTAATCGCAAAGCTTACTCCATAACGCGTCTTATCTGGTGTTAACAAGCTGAACCCCAAATAACGGTCCTTATCTGGTGTTAACAATGCTTATCTCGAGATAACACAGCTACCCCCAAATAAACTCGCCTTATATTGAGTGAACACCCTATCTGAGTTAGAAAAACCTGAACCCCAAATACTCTCTTTTAAACGAGTGAAATTTTCACTCCAAAAGAGTGAAACTATTGTAACCCAATCTAAAATTGATGTTTGTACTTAAAAAGGGAGAATTTCCACTCATAAAGATGAAAAATCCATTCCAAAGAGTGGATTTCCACCTTTTGAGGATTTAACGAAGAACAACACGTTTTTGAGGAGTAAAAAACGAAGGACACCACAAAACGAGTGGAAATCCACTCTTATTTTGATTGAAATTCGCTCTTTCTCAATACAAACCACTCATTTGAGTTGTTTACAGAGTTTTTCACTCTTGGGGAGTGAAATTTTACTCGTTTACAATTTAGAGAGTAACGGACCTTTATCTGGAGAATAACAAGCGAACCCCAAATAATGGCCTTATCTGGGTTAACCAAAGCTTATCTGGGGATAAGGGTTCCTTAATCTCTAATAAGGAAAGCCTTATCCTCATATAAGCTTTTTAACTACCAGATAAGATAAGGCCGTTATTTGGGGTTAGCCCTTTGTAATCCTCGATAGGCGTTATTTGGGGTTCGCCTTTGTTATCTCGAGATAAGGACCGTTTTTTGGGGTTCAGTTTGTTATCGCAATCGAGATCAGGACCGTTATTTGAGGTTCAACTTTGTTATCTAGAGATAAGAGACCCGTTCTTTGGGGTTCAACTTTTTAACCCCAGATAATGACGGCGTTATTTGGGTTTCTTTGTTAATTCTAGATAAGGACAGTTAGTTGGGGTTTCATTGTTAACCCAGATAAGGACCGTTCTTTG
>JAMKCH010007391.1:0-43328 GCA_023653785.1 Ophioderma brevispina | reverse complement strand
ATAAGACCAATCTCCAACAATAAGAAATCAAGCAAGAAAACAAATTAAACTAAGCAATATCAACAAGAAAAGTATTCAAGTCAGAACAAGAAGGCCTTTACACAAGAAATAGAAATACTACTTCCAAACTCAACTGCCAATATAACCTTAAACAAGAACAAGTACAGTTGGAATTATTTAAATCAACAATTTGGGCTAATGATGACGACTCCTTTAAATGAAATATCATGGACGTTCTCAACAAAGGAATTCGGAAAAGAAGAAATGGGACTAAGTTTGCCAATGGGGCAGACGCACTTGAGTATACTTGGTGCTACTTTACATTTATCAACTTTATATGGCTCGTACTCTTTTTAAAACTTGGTGTCTTTTTACGTTGCCAACGACTTTTTTTTTTTTTTTTTTTTTTTTTTTTAGATCAAATAACTACACATCCCTCTTCAGGACGTCGTAGTAACGTTATAATCCCAGAAAACTACAAACCTCGCGATTTGAACAAAACGAAAATTCCGAAAGTTGCACCAACCTCCTATGCCGGATCTTTAACGACCTACCTGGGCCATGTTAGGAGCGTCCGTATCATGGATACTCGCGGCCCCGGATCAGCTACTCAGTTGGATAAATCCTGACACCACCACAAGCCATTACTAATGACTTGTGGATACGCTAAGAAGAAGAACGACCTACCTTATTCCGAGAAAGTGGTTTGGATCAACTTTTTTACTAAATGAATGCAAAGGATGTTCCTACAATTTGCCGGAGCTCCTTTGTCATTTTACAGCTAACTAAATGTGTATGGTCCTCTGGCCAGTCAAAGAAGCGACCATGGCGCCGCACAAGCGCCACTGGGTGGGTGCGGAAGGGGGTATACGCCTTTCCCACGCCAAGCGCGGTCCCCTTGCAATGTTCGCATTCGAAAACACATTTTCGCATTCAAATTTGATTGGAATAGTTTTGAAATTTGTGTTTTACTTCATAATGCTTATAAGTATACTGTTAAAACTGACCTAAAAACGTCGTTTTAAATGGCAGCTGGGACTCGAAACGTGCAAATAATTACTGTAAAACACGCATTTCTATGGTTATTTTTAACAGTGTCTAATCGGCGGTCTTAAAAATGAAGGTTTAGTTTTGTTGGAATGAATCATATGTGAAGTGTTCACGGAGAATTCATATATCAAGCGTTGGTGCTGGCAGGTTTGGTCCCCTTGTAATGATTAATTTCGAAAACACATTTTTTTCATGCAAATTGGTAGAAAGAAATATCGGTACGATCAATGATTCTTTGAATTAATCATGTAGAGCTTGTATCAATAAAAAACGTAGGATTTAAAAATGAGGCAAAAATGTAACTATGGTGTTTATTTGATTTCGTAATTTGGTTCAAAACAATTACCTCAACACAACGGCCAATTATGTACAATGTAGGTATGAAGCCAATTAAACCAGAACCAAACTTTGTTTAAAAAACTGATGGTAAGTGTCACTTAAGTGTAATAACTGCACTATCGGTTTTTAAAGTCTCATGGAGGTCATTTCTGATATCAAATCAAATTAACAAGACTTGAATTGGAATTGAAATCAAGTTTCGAAAATAATATTTGCACCTCTCCAAGGTGACGCTACTCTGATATATCCCATTTCTTTCCCATCCAGGTCATTCCAAGATATTGTGTAATTCATCTCTCAACCTAGCTTTCTGTCATCCTGGGTGCATAGTACTTGACCAATTCTTGGTGTTCATTCGGTAACCAGCTTGGTCCACTGTCCATCTGATGTTCTAGCCAGGTGACCAGCCCAGGCCAACTTCTCTTGTTTTGACAGTCTGGATGACGTCGGTGACCTGTGCCATGGTTCTTTTCAATTTTTTTCGATCTCTTTTAGTATTAATCCTAAGCATGCTGCTTTCCATGCTCTGCTGAGCCACAATCAACCCCTGCTGCATTTCCCGGCTCTTAACCCAAGTTTCTGTACGTCATGGCAGGGAGGACAAATTGGTTATAGACTTTCCTTTTTCAGACACAGTTAACTTCCCAAAAGCACTCCATCCTGCTCTTATTCATCTCCTTACTTCGCCAAAGTGGTTGTGGTTCATTTTCACTACTTGACCCAAGTAGACATATTCCTCTACCTCTTCCAGTACTGTTTGGTGTATGCTTTGTTTCTTGATGGCAAAGTTGTTGAACATAGTTTTGGTCTTACTCATGTTGATCATCGACCCCACCTAGCTGCTCCCGTTGTTTAGGTCTTGTAACATGGATTCCAGATCATCAGTATTCTCAGCAAAGATCACAATGTCATATGCAAATCTATGGTGGCTTATGAGCTCTCCATGGATTAAGTACTTGTAGGTGATCTGTAGTAGAGAATCCGCTTCTAAATCAGGATTGTTCTCGGAGTTGGTCCAAAGTAGCAATAATTCTGTTGGTGATGAATTTCGGTGAAAAGTTGTCTAGATCTGTGATACTTATGAAAAGGCATGTTAAGAACATTACTCCAATTATCCGGCATTCGTTCTTCAGGTATACACTGTGTGAAGGGGTCAGCTAGCTGGCTTTTTACAACGTCACCTCCCTCCTTCAACACATCAGTCAGTATCTCATCATCTCCTGATGCCTTTCATTTCTTCATATCTTTAAGAGCAATTCCTACTTCACTTGCAGTGATGGGTGGTATATTGGGATCGCTGGTTGTGACTATATGTGGGCCTTCTACGTGGATCTTGATGCTGTAGAGGCCCTGGTAGAAATATTCAACTCTGGATACAATTCTGTCCCGATCATGTTTTACTCTCCCATCCTTATCTTGGAGGGCAACCATCTGCGACTTTCCAAGTGTAGTGTTTGCTTTGCCTTTTTTGTAAATTCTGCCTTCTTCGAAGGTTTGCTTATTTTTTGATGTTGTGTTCTCCTAGCTCTGTCTTCATTCGTTTCTTGTTGGTTTGGCAAACTTCTAAGTATTCTATTTTCCGAAGTTAAGCTGTTTCATCCCCCTTCTCTTCTTCATAAGCTTCAGAGTGGTTTCAGAGAGTTTGTTCAATTTCTTTTTCTCTTTCTTTCCAGCTACTTCCCTGGCACAGCTGTTGATTTTTTCTGCTATGGTTTTTGATTTTTAAGGACGATCACTCTCTCCATTGCATCTTTCAGTGCATCAAACTCGTTCTGCAGACATATCTGGAACTAAAGCGAGTGCGGATGTAGCTTGTCTAGGTTCAAGTTGGCAGTCTTCTTCCTCATTAGCTCATTGCCTCATCAAAAACTTATATGAAAAACCTATTATCACAATAATTCGTATCCATTGTTTTAAAATATCTCTTCCACTTTATTCATATTAAGAAATTAGCAGTTCAAACAATTTAAGCCCAATCCTGCCACACCTGTCCTCCTTTGTGAGACTTTCATCTCTACTGAATTTCAAACCTTACATAGATATCTGTGATTTCACAAATCGGGGCAGCTTGGAAGTTATAACCCTTCTTCAGTGGACTGTATGAAGAGTAGGAAATGTACCTTTGAAAGAGTGTTAACATCGTGATGAACAGAGGTGGTTTATATTTTTATAATTTTTGTTTCTAACCCTGTGTTTTAATTGATATACGCTATATTATGTGGACACACATTATGAATATGCACGTGCAAAAAACACGATTTTTACGAAAATTGAGGCCGGTATCATCAGAAAATCTCTGGGTCACCTTTAAACTTATGACAATGTATCGCAAAACTCAAACAAGAATAATGCACTAGAACTCATGCAATAATACAATATAATACCAGTCTATCTAAAATATCGTCGTTGGGCAGGAAAAACATCATATGTACATTTGACCTCTAGGAGAAAACCTCATAATATGCATTTTCGGTAACACTGACAAAACGACATGTTTGGCGATACTGTCGTTTTGCAAAGTATCGCAAAATACTTAAAATAGATTTTACGTACTTCTTTAAACATCACATCATCATTTCCACCAACTTGATTTGACCAAAAACTGGACTATAGGTTGGTTTGTCCATGTTACCGAAGTTGCACATATACCTTGCAAATCAGAGATGAGGTTTTTCCTGTCCAGCGACGGTATGCAATATCAACATGCGGAAGTACAGAAATTGCAAAATTCGCTGGTAATATTGAAGCAAATGAAGTTCATTCACCTTACGCATGATAATTGCCGTGTCACCCTTGACAATGAAATTGGCATTGAACTTCCCAACATTTTGATTAGTACGCCAAAAGATTTTAAAAATGAGACAAAAATGTAACTATGGTGTTTATTTGATAGGGATTTGAGTTACGTAATTTGGTTCAAAACAATTACCTCAACACAACGGCCAATTATGCACAATGTAGGTATGAAGCCAATTAAACCAGAACCAAACTTTGTTTAAAAAAACTGATGCTAAGTGTCACTTAAGTGTAATAACTGCACTATCGGTTTTTAAAGTCTCATGGTGGTCATTTCTGATATCAAATCAAATTTAACGAGACTTGAATTGGAATTGAAATCAAGTTTCGAAAATAATATTTGCACCTCTCCAAGGTGACGCTACTCTGATATATCCCATTTCTTTCTCATCCAGGTCATTCCAAGATATTGTGTAATTTCATCTCTCCACCTAGCTTTCTGTCTTCCTGGGTGCATAGTACCAATTCTTGGTGTTCATTCGGTAACCAGCTTGGTCCACTGTCCATCTGATGTTCTAGCCAGGTGACCAGCCCAGGCCAACTTCTCTTGTTTTGACAGTCTGGATGACGTCGGTGACCTGTGCCATGGTTCTTTTCAATTTTTTTCGATCTCTTTTAGTAATCCTAAGCATGCTACTTTCCATACTCTGCTGAGCCACCATCAACCCCTGCTGCATTTCCCGACTCTTAACCCAAGTTTCTGTACGTCATGGCAGGGAGGACACATGGTTTCAGGTTTCAGGTTTTTTTCAGGTTTCAGGTTTATTTCCATCTCATTACACATGTACAGTAAATATAAATATTGTAACAAATATAAAATATGAACATATTTAATAGAACAAAAAAATGATTAAGATATAAATAATATACAATATGCAAGAGATGTGGATACCACTTAGAACGCAGGGCGTGTAATTAGTGGCACCCATGCTTAAATTACACATTAACAACATAAGTATGAAACGTAATTTAATAAGGCATTAACATACAATGATAAATAGCGAGCACACGGGGAAAATAAGGGTGCTGACCAAAATTACAATTAATAGATTGAAAAAAAAAAAATACAGAGAGAGAAAAAAAAAACCAGTTAATATATAATGAATAAGTATAAGTTACCCAAATTATAAGACAATTAATCAGTTGCAGAATAAAAATCAATGAGCTGTTGTTTGTGAATTGCTTTAAGAATAGATAAGGATGGGGACTGTTTAAGACGGTCATTCAAAAAATTCCATAAAAGGGCTCCTTGTATCCTAATGGTGTTTTCAGCAAGTCTGGTATTTGTCTGTGTAACGTACAAGTCCTTAGATGATCGGGTGTCATAGGGATGGACGTCTTGTCTGGTCACGAAAAAATGATCATCTAAGATATTTGGAGGAAGTAGGTTATGATGGTATTTATACATAAACTGGGCAGTCTGGAAGACGTAGATGTCATGAATTTTAAGCGTATTCATGGAGGAGAAAAGAGGGTCTGTATGGGCTAACCAAAGTGAATTGGTGCATGACCGTATGATTTTTTTTTCATCAAAAACAGAGAATGAAGATGAGAATTATTTTTATCTGCCCAGATAATGGCACAGTAGTTAATGTAAGGGAAGACAAGTGTATTATATAAGGTGGTCAGTGAATCAAGGGGCAGAAAGGGTTTAACTTTTCTGATGATACCGTTGTATTTAGAAATTATTTTAGTAACATGTGAAGTGTGTGATTTCCAAGACATGTCATCATCAATTAAAACGCCTAAAAATTTAGTTGTGTTTACTTGTTCAAGTGGTTTATTGTCGATAATAATTTTAATATCATTTGGTGGTAAATTATTGGGTTGTGTTTATTTCTGAATACCATAAAATTAGTTTTTTAATGTTTACAGAAAGTTTATTTATTTTAAACCAATTTGATATATGGGTTAATTCTTTATTTAAAATTGATTCAAGTAATTTAGGTTCTTTGTTAGAATACAGAATATTAGTGTCATCCGCGAACATAATAAATTGAAGATTAGGAGAGCACTGAGGGAGGTCATTAATATAAAGTACAAATAAAAGGGGTCCTAGAATTGAGCCTTGAGGTACGCCGCAACTGATCGAAGACGTGGATGAGTGGTGTTGTTTGCGGTTATCCAGGTAATTTTCAATCCAAGTATTGGCAGTACCTCTTATACCATATTTTTTAGTTTATTAATGAGAATTTTGTGATCGAGAGTATCGAAGGCTTTGCTGAGATCTAGAAAGATCCCAGCAGTGCAGAGGTTTTGGTCGAGGGCAGTAGTAATTTTATCATAGAGTTTATTGATTGCCATTAAGGTGGAGTGTTTAGGTCTAAAGCCAAACTGGGCAGGAGTGAAGATTTTATGTTTATCAATAAATGCGATGATTCTGTTATAAAATAATTTTTCAAGAATCTTCGATAAGGCTGGAAGGATGGATATCGGCCTGTAATTATTGAAAGAAAGCTTATCACCAGTTTCAAAGATCGGAATAACTCTAGCAACTTTTAATTTAGATGGGACAATACCGGTGGATATGGAAAGATTGAATATATACATAATAGGCTCAATAATTTTGGTAAAATCGTTTTAACTATGTCTGAGCTAATACCATTGACGCCACAGCTATTACTAAGTTTCATTTGTGAGGTAATATCCAACAATTCCTCCTTAGTTGTAGGCGAGAGAAATATACTATGGGGAAATCGAGTTGAACTGCATTTGCTAGGATTAACGTTGTCAGGAGGGGTATTTTAGCAGCCAGTGATGGACCTATGTTGGTAAAAAAGTCATTGAATTTGTTAACGATTTCGACTGGGTCTTTAATTTCAGAGCAATTAGAGTCGATAAAGTATGATGGTGGTTTGGGTTTTTTATTTCTACCGAGAAGATTATTTAGGGTTTGCCATGTTTTTTTATGTTGTTCCTGTGTGCATCAAGCTCTGCTGTGATATGATTACGTTAAGCAATGCGCAAGAGATAATTTAGAGTATTGCGATATTTTGTGTATTTCAGTTTATTATCATCACTGGGTTTGGAGCGATATTTCCTAAATAATTTATCTTTAGTGTTGATCGATTTAATTAGGCCCAATGTTATCCAGGGTTTCCTAGGTGTTTTACGTTTAGATAATTTAGTGGCTTTAACAGGACAGTGGATATTAAATCTGTTGAAAGGTGTTAAAAGCCGTTTCTGGATTGTCATCATCGTACACATGCTGCCACGTTGTGGATGATAATCCATTTTTAAACCCCTTGATGTTGTTCGGCTTAAGTTGGCGTGAATTTTTATTTAGGAAATTATGTTTATTACAAGCTAATCTGGCGTTATTATTTGAAAAGTTGATGGAACAAACAGAGAAATGGTCTGAAATATCAGTGACTAAGACACCCGAATTAACATTGGCTAAGATATCATTTGTTATGATGTTATCAATGATCGTAGCAGTAGTTTCTGTTATTCGGGTAGGCCTATCAATGGTAGGGAAAAACCCATTTGAAAAAATAAGATTAACGAAGTCATTGACTTAAGGATCAGAGTCACAATCCAGAAGATCAATGTTATAATCGCCCATAATATAACACGTTTTGGTTTCATTGTTAACTGTATTAAAGACACGTGAAAGCTCGTGATAAAATTCATCAAGGTTAACTGAATCTGGGCGATAGATAATACCAACGATGTTTTTTTATTGCTGGAATTGTTGTCATTTATTTCGATAAATATAGAGTCGCAATCAGGGCAATTAATGTTGAGGTCGGTCCTTGTCTCATAATCAATATTGGGGTGAATGAAAAGGGAGGCACCGCCTCCTCTTCGTTCTTGACGAATGGAATTAATAACTGCATAACCATCGATGTTAACTAAGTTAGAATCATAATCATAATTAAACCAAGTTTCGGTAAAACCAAAAATATGAAAGTTATGATTAATGGTAGAGAGATAATTAGTGACATCGGTGGAGTGCTTACTTAAACTACGAACATTATGATGAAATAATGACAACTGGGTATCCTTATATTTAAGTAAATCATTAAGACCGTCGCTAAGGTAATAACTGCAGTTGGGACTTTGGATATGGTCAATGTTACGGTCATTATCAGATGTCGAGGAGTGATGTTTGAGGATACTATCGAATTGAAATGGGTCAAATTTGGGTACATTCAAAATACAATCAGGTAACTTGGACATGGTGCAAAGAACAGAAGTGGGAAAAATAAGTAAAATATACAAACAACAAAATGTATGTAATCAAGCGTTTAGGCCAAATCGCTTGATTTCATTAACAACAAAAATTACAATATGTACAAATGGTGAGCCCGGGTGGTGAGCTAAGCTCTCATACTTAGTATAAATGAGCGGGTTTACAGCTGAAGGTGTTATGATAAAATGAAATTTAAAGTTTAAATGGAAGATGTTATTATCCCTCTATCACAATGTGGGCTACACGGAAAGTAAGCCTATCGTTTGCCAGATGCTGTGCAAATCCCAAAAACCATGTAACGGATGTAAGTAAGTTGGAATTGCGAGGAAGAAAAGGTACGATACGTGGAGCTCACATTGTGTTTTAGCTTACGATTGTAGATCAATTGCATAGAAACAACGTATTCAGAAGAAAACATATATATGTATACATGGAAAAAATATATAAAATCATTAAGTCGTGGAGAACGAAACTTGAAAAAATATGATTGACATAATGCAGCATAACATGTGATAATTAAACGATGGGTCATATGTAGTCCCAATAATTGGGACTTCCCATGACGTTTCTTTAACAGTATGCCTTTAACAGTCTATATGTGAAGCCCCATCATATTATGTGCATCAGCTATGACATTTTTGTGTAGCATTCAAATTTCGACCACTCACAACATGTCACCTCCATCTTACCTGATTCCTATTCAAAGCTTCACCGGTGCTTTCGCGAAACACTCTTCAACCTTTAGCACCAGTAATATGCAATTTTAAATGCGTGAATGGCTTAAAATAGCAATACAAAATCGGGACTTAGTCACCGGTCAGAATCTTACAAGTCTTGGAATTTCATTAAATTTCACTTCAAAAAAGAGTTGATGGAGATATTTACGACTATCATGATGTTGATAACACTCTAAAGAATACTTTCAAGGTAGAATCAGGTAATATTTATTTGCGTGAAGCGTGAAAATTATTGGAGAATGTGAGACAGAAATTTTGTCATATCAGTTACACACTATTTTGGCATGACTCCTCCTTTGATTAAGTTAATGGCATTATGATAATTGTACATATGGAGGAGTCATGCTCAGCAAGACTAGGGTCATATGAGCAAAATAATAATATAAATTGGCATAGTGATAATAGCATATTGAACATGACTCAGAAAAGTAACATAATAACTTAAGTACATGTAAATAAACATGTAATTTTACAGTACTACCAATATAATCCGTGGAGCTCACATTGTGTTTAAAATCCATGTAATTGCACTGAATGCAATTTAACTGACGCAAGAAAACATAATGTGTATGCACGGAAAATAAAAATAAATAAAAATTAAAATAAAGTCATTGAGTCGTGGAGCGATATAAGAGTTGAGAGTGCGAGAAAGATGGCCTGTGAAAAAACAATATAACTATAATTTAACTAACTCAAGAAAAAATGTAGATGCACGGAAATATAAAAAAAATATTAAGTCGCGAAGAGTGATATCAAAGGGCAGGACATAAGTCCTAATTTCTCTGCCGGCGAGAACTGAGCAAAAATTACGCCACCACGTCTCAATGACTTAAATGAATGTTGAAAAATATGATTGATATAATGCTACATAACATTTAATTAAAGAGTGGGTCTAGTATGCAAATAAATAAATTTATGTTGTACTAACAGAGTAAACATAACTCAGTAAAAGTGACAAATTAATATAATAAATCCATGCAATGTGTGATTTTACAGTAATAGCAACTAACTTACAAATCATGTTGAAATCAGAGGGAAATGGAGATGGGAAAACGAACCGTGTTGTACACCGTATATGGAAGCCTAGTCAATAGACAAAGCTGTGATCGTGGGTAATCATGAAGCTATAAACTAGAATATGGGGTACATCAAAGTGTTTTGGTTTCCACAGTTTGACACGCTTCGGTCAAACTGCGCATTTATTAAGAGTAACTCAATGGGGAAGAACTAGAAAAGGGAAAAGTGATGATTACAACTGGATATTATACAAACAATTTTGGAAACAAATCTAACGTACCATTCATTGTGACAGAGATAGCATGATGCAGAACAAAGTAGTGAAAACGAAAACAATGTGGGCTACACGTAAAGTAGGCCTATCGTAATCCAGGCAGATGTGCTATTTCAAGAATCGCTAAAAACTGAGCGTGAAAAAGATGAAATTGCGATGAGATGGTCACATGACAATAGGCTATAATCCGTGTAGCATACATTGTGTTTAAAATCCATGTAAATGCACTGACTATAATTTGACTATAATTATTAAGTCGTGGAGGACGATATAGGAATTGGAAGAGCAAGATTGTTCTATGGCCAATGGGAATTGACAAACAAAAATCACACCACCATGTCTTAATTGCTGACAAAAATTATTAATATGAATATGTAGAAAAAACAATATGATATCTAGAGGGGGTGTTTAAAGGAAGTGAAAGGGAAAAACCTGATTTTCATTGGTAAATGAAAGAATTAAATACAAGAAATGTTGATGAGTACATGGCAGGAGCAAACGATGGTATTGAATTAAGCCAATCAATCGAATGAATACGCATTGGTTATAGACTTTCCTCTTTAAGACACAGTGACCTTTTGCCCCGCCTCCCCTCTTTTAACTTCCCAAAAGCACTCGATCCTGCTCTTATTCATCTCCTTACTTCGCCAAAGTGGCTGTGGTTTATTTTCACTACTTGACCCAAGTAGACATATTCCTCTACCGCTTCCAGTACTGTTTGGTGGATGCTTTGTTTCTTGATGGCAAAGTTGTTGAACATAGTTTTGGTCTTACTCATGTTGATCATCGACATAGGATTCCAGATCATCAGTGTTCTCAGCAAAGATCACAATGTCATCTGCAAATCTACGGTGGCTTATGAGCTCTCCATGGATTAACTACTTGTAGGTGATCTGTAGTAGAGAATCCGCTTCTAAATCAGGATTGTTCTCGGAGTTGGTCCAAGGTAGCAGAAATTCTGTTGGTGATGATTTTTGGTGAAAAGTTGTCTAGATCTGTGATACTTATGAAAAGGGATTGTAAGAACATTACTCCAATTATCCGGCATTCGATCTTCAGGTATACACTGTGTGAAGAGGTCAGCTAGCTGGCTTTTTACAACGTCACCTCCCTCCTTCAACACATCAGTCAGTATCTCATCATCTCCTGATGCCTTTCATTTCTTCATATCTTTAAGAGCAATTCCTACTTCACTTGCAGTGATGGGTGGTATATTGGAATCGCTGGTTGTGACTATATGTGGGTCTTCTACGTGGATCTTAATGCTGTAGAGGTCCTGGTAGAAATATTCAACTCTGGATACAATTCTGTCTCGATCATGTATTACTCTCCCATCCTTATCTTGGAGGGCAACCATCTGCGACTTTCCAAGTGTAGTGTTTGCTTTGCCTTTTTGTAAATTCTGCCTTCTTCTAAGGTTTGCTTATTTTTTGACGTTGTGTTCTCCTAGCTCTGTCTTCATTCGTTTCTTGTTGATTTTGCAAACTTCTAAGTATTCTATTTTCTGAAGTTAAGCTGTTTCACCCCTTTCTCTTCTTCATAAGCTTCAGAGTGGTTTCAGAGAGTTTGTTCAATTTCTTTTTCTCTTTCTTTCCAGCTACTTCCCTGGCACAGCTGTTGATTTTTTCTGCTATGGTTTTTGATTTTTAAGGACGATCACTCTCTCCATTGCATCTTTCAGTGCATCAAACTCGTTCTGCAGACATATCTGGAACTAAAGCGAGTGCGGATGTAGCTTGTCTAGGTTCAAGTTGGCAGTCTTCTTCCTCATTAGCTCATTGCCTCATCAAAAACTTATATGAAAAACCTATGATCACAATAATTCGTATCCATTGTTTTAAAATATCTCTTCCACTTTATTCATATTAAGAAATTAGCAGTTCAAACAATTTACACGGCTTTCTTCATAATTAAAGTATCCTTATTGTAAGCCCAATCCTGCCACACCTGTCCTCCTTTGTGAGACTTTCACCTCTACTGAATTTCATACCTTACATAGATATCTGTGATTTCACAGATCGTTGCATCTTGGAAGTTAAACCCTTCTTCGGTGCACTGTATGAAAGAGTGTTAACATCGTGATGAACAGAGGTGGTTTATATTTTATAAATTTTAATTTTTGTTTCTAATCCTGTGTTTTTATTGATATACGCTATATTATGTGGACACACATTATGAATATGCACGTGCAAAAAAACACGATTTTTACGAAAATTGAGGCCGGTATCATCAGAAAATCTCTGGGTCACATTTAAACTTATGACAATGTATGCAAAACTCAAACAAGAATAATGCACTACAACTCATGCAATAATACAATATAATACCAGTCTATCTACAATATCGTCGTTGGGCAGGAAAAACATCATATGTACATTTGACCTCTAAGAGCAAAACCTCATAATGTGCATTTTCGTTAACACTGACAAAACGACATGTTTGGCGATATTGTCGTATTGCAAAGTACATCGCAACATACTAAAAATAGATTTTAGTACTGTCTTTAAACATCCAAACTCAATCATATCCCGACCACTTGAGTTGACCAAAACCTGGACTCATAGGTTGGTGTCATGTTACCGAAGTTGCACATTATACCTTTCAAATTAGAGATGAGGTTTTTCCTGTCCACGACGGTATACAATATCAAACAGCGGAAGTACAGAAATTGCAAAATTCGCTGGTAATATTGAAGCAAATAAGTTCACTTTTCACCCTATGCATGATAATTGTGCCGTGTCACCCTTGACAATGAAATTGGCATTCAACTTCCCAACATTTTATAGTACTACTCCAAAAGAATGTTAAAAAGCAGTTAAAGGAAAATCGGAAGCATGGTGCCTTTAAACACATTCATAACACACTACGCTTTCCGATGTTTAAAACGCGTGCGATCAAGGGTTTGTAAACAGGGTGATTAACTAAAAACCCTATGAAGTATTTTTTCATGACTGCTTAAAAACGTTTATTTGTGTCTGAATCTTTTTGTTTTTGGCTGTTTAACCAGGATAATCGGCTATCAGAAATTTTTAATTTGGTGGTTTCCTAGAAACTATGTCCAATTTTGGCGAGAAGACCCAACCAATATGATGGACTAAAGACGCACCTTTTATAAGCCATAACCATTCGGATAGACTTGCACCGACATTTATAACTCATTATAGCAAAGATAATTCACACATGCAGTTTCTATTGATTTCTTCTGACAAAAACATATCAGTTCGAATAAACGTTCTATTGTGTAACATGTAAGATACAGGTATCTTCAACAATTAAATTACCATTACCAATAAGAATAAAATGAAATCAGTCCGTATTCAATGTCCTCATAATCATGACATATTAACTTGCTCCGAGATTTTTGGTTTACATCTCTATTGCACAGTATACTCAGCGTCCATCAAAGTGCTAGAAGAACTAAAGCCTGAAGCCTTATTTTTTTTCTGCCAATAGAGTGGGCCATTTGAAACTTAAAGATTAAATTGCACTTGTTTTCAAGTTGAAATACTAAACTATGGTTTTACTTTGTACTCGGTGAGTTCTTTTTTGTAGGTTAAACTAATGAGAACCTTGCTGATCCAAAGTAAACTAGATCTACAACACCAGCCATCTTGACTTTCTAATCTGGTACTTGAACATTTTGTTTCAACACTCAGTCTTTTCTTTTCAAATAGCGGGATATTAATTTTATAATCCATTATTAATTCTCCCAACTTCTATTTGTTTGGAACAATATCTGGTGTTAAATGATTTTTAACAAAAACCCTGCTGAAGCATGTTACTCTATGGTTAAGCGATGCGTTCTATTTGTGTGGCTCAAAAATGGCCAAACGAATTTTAAGTCCCGCAGCAAAATATGCATATCTCTTCCAAATGCATCAACTTTTTTTTTCCGAAGCTATGCTACTTTTTTACACCGAAACAAATATTTGAGCAGGATTTCTTACTGTTTTAAATTATTGTTTTGGTGAAGTATTTTTTTTTCTCACACTGTACATCCCCCACCTTTTTACAAACGGGATCCCCGATGACACAGCAATGACCCCCCACCCCCCCCCCCCACCCCACCACACACATAGACACACGTACGCATATGCACCACACTGTTATAAGGTCTCATTAAATATTCTTTTTTATTTTCTGTATTCAACATTGAGAAAGATATCTGGCCGTGAAAAGTACTTTATTTCTCATGCAAGAACAAATGGAAATCCCTACTACTATATTAATGATGTATGGTGTTCATTCCTGGAGATCATTTTAGAAAAGCTACTCTAGATACATTGGGGATTTCCCCTATGATGTGTCAACGCTAAGATTGCATCAGAGGTGATTCTCCTATGACATCATATTGACCTCTTCTATTCATAATTGTAATGAATTGCCATATAGTGTAAGATCAAAAGTGGATATTCGGGGTATGTTTATGCACGATGCGCTGTAATAGCTATAATATAGATATTTAGATATTAGGTGAAATAATAACAGCTGTAAGGTACCGAAGAACGAGGGGTCAGTAATTAAAATTAATTTTGATCTGCAGAAATGTAGATCTGTGCAGTAAACCTTGGTACTGAGGATCAATGACATTATAGATGCCACAGGAGTTTAAAAGCTATTGTCTGCTGTCATCTATCACTTTCATGCCAAATGGACTTATTGTTTTAAATCTCTCTTTCGCTAATGAGCATTATCATCATTGAACTGCAGCGTCAGCGTCGACATAAGTATCGGTAGTATAAGGACCACTATTGGATGTAATTGGCATTGTAATTGTTTTATTGGATACCTGTCATTACTACTATAATAAAAAACTAATATACAGTAACGCTCGTCTACCTAAGGGGGGTGGTTACCACCCCCCCCCCCTTCAGTTTTTTTTCCCGGCTGCTAAAACCCCCCCTTTTTGTTGCCAATTATTTAATGGAATTGTCAATTGTACATGTTTCCCTCCTTAATCCAAAACCAAACATCCACCGGGGTATAGGTAAGATACAGGTTATCCCAAAGTGAGTGATAGGGGTGGTTGGTAACCCAGTACCAACATGCCTAACGTAACACAGGAACATCACAGCCACTTGATTTTTGGTACCAATAGAGATAGCTATGGTCCTCCTCTTTCCATTGAGACCAAAATCAAGTTCAGTACCAACCTGAACGCTACATTACGTCACAATGACGTCATAAGTGTCGCATATCAGCAAAACTGTAATTTCCATAGACACACACAGTGAAACATTCAATTTTTCGCCAAAAAGTTAGGAACTCAGATTTTTCATTCGGTTTCTTTTACTCTACTTATGGAAAATGACTATTTTTATATCAGACAAAAGATGTTAGAGTACTATAAAAGGTGTTGAGGTGCGCTAAATTTCGAAATATCAATTTTCCTCACTATATTCAAGTATTTTCGCGTACTTTCTCCAACATATGACGTCATGCTGACGTCATAATGGGATATTAGTACTTATTTTAGGACCAATGGAAAGAAAACCCTGGCTAAAATCCCATTGGTAGCCAAATTTACAGGAATCGGGTGTTCAGTAACGAAATCACAGTGGGTGGACCACCCCCCCCCCCTTCGGGAGTTGTTGTTACAAAAACTGGCTCAGGTAAACGAGGGTTAAATTAATGATATTGTCCAAAGTTCTGCCTATAATTGATTTACAATGTTTATCGTTCCGTTTAGTGCTAACCATAACTACGGTTTCTAGTCCAGGAACACTAGATTTGTGTAGCCCGAAGGGCGGAAATAATACGCTATAGCTGCTTTTGTTTTTCTATAACATTGTCTTATTTAGTGTGACAAAAACTACAATGTCAACGTTTTTTATCTCAATTGAAATCATTTTACAACTGCATAGACTTTACTCCCATATTTCTCAATTAGCACAAGGGGGAACTCGTGGTCATATCAGAAAAATATCCTGAAAAAAGCTATGTCGTTTTATTGCTGGTGTTTTTGCGGCCGCTAGCTATAGCTGGCAGGACCCTTAGCAATCCGCTGTTCGTGTGTATGTATGTTGGTGTGTGTGTATGTGTGTGGTGTTTGTGTGTTATGGTGGTGTGACACAAATTGTTAATTTTTTTTTTAATTGACCTCAATTGAAAAGTTTCACCTTCAATTGGAACCAAACTCATATCATAGGTGCACAAGGGAATCCCTCTATGTTGACGAGGTCAAAGGTCACGTTAAAAGTCAAAGGTCATGTGAGGTCAATTGAAAAATAGGGCTAAATTACAATTGATCTAAATTGAAAACTTGAAGAGTTCCATTTAACAAACTTTTGGTCATGTGCACCATGGGATCCATTATATGTTGATGAGATCAAAGGTCACGTGCCAGGGTCAAAGCTCATGGGGCGGGGCCCACAGCTTATATTCTTTTGAATATAGCAATCGCGAGCGAGAACCGCGAAATTCGAGTTCTATATATAGTGACTATTCGTATTTCTTCTTTGCCTGTTTGCTTATTCCATGCACCAGATAATCTTTGTCAAAGACTCTGCTTTAAACTATGCCAGTGGTAAAAGACTGAATAACTGAATAGATTAATGACTGAAACTCAGTTTTTTACTCGCCAACGCGAAGTATAAAAAGATTGATTACTGACAGCTGAAATAACGATTGCTGGATTAAATCAAGTTTCTGATATTTTCTTCATAATTAAAGGGGTACTGGTTGAATGTCCTTTCAATGGTTTGAAAGCATTGTTTAATATTTAAAGGGGAAGGGGCATTGATTGATTTGATTTCTCTTTGTTATAACTATTTCACTATTAACTAGTCTCGTCTCTGGAGATTTTCTCTGCAGCCAATCACATGCAGCGATTTGCTGATAGTCGGCAAACTATGCATGCTCAACACAGACTAACAAATTTGCTTAAAATAATACTGCAACTTCTACCTTGAACTGAATGGCCCCATCAATTCCTAGATGTCTTGGAAATTAATCACCAAATGCTTTATTCATACTACCCCTTTAACGATGGCCCGAAAAACTCAAACAGTACCTGTTTAAATCATCTGTACTTACATAATAGTTTAAATCGCCATTCAGCTATTCAGTAATCAGCCTTTTACACTTCACTGTTCAGTCATTCAGCTGTTCAGTTCAGTATTTATTCAGCTGTTCAGTATTTATTCAGCTGTTCAGTATTCCGTCTTTTACACTTGCCGGTTTTACTACAAGGAGAGCGAGAGCCAAAAATTCGTGAGGTTTGTAGCCATTTTGGTCCCTTTAGCTCATAGTACCCGGCTGTTTATCTTTCCATAAAGTAAAACAGTTACAAGGTCTGTAGCAAAGACTAGTTCCCTACAAAACCACGGAATTAGTTTTGCTTTTGTAAATGCGTCAATAAAATGAGTCAGTTACTTTGACTATAGTAGATTCAACCCATCGTGTCACCAGAGGAAAAGTTTTGGACAACGTCGATTAGTTGGGAGAGGCGACACAAAAAGAAAATATGTGGCCCGATTTACTTATTTTAGAACTAGGCTGGCATTTCATGTTGACATCATTTTTACAAAGAGAGTGCAAAGACTTTTGTGTTCGCCCAAAAGCCAGTAACATTCAATTCACCTGTTACATTGAATAACACTGAATAGTTAGAATGGTGTAGCTCTAAATGCGCTTTACGTTGACTTTAATACTTTCATTATAAAGCATATGATTGATTTTTCTCTGCTATCGGACTACATGTTTCAATAGATTTAACATGGAATTTTAATTTCCACCCACTGCACATGCCCCTCATTCAATGCCCATACCTTCGGAAAAGTACTAGAGGTGACACGATGGGTTGAATCTACTATAGGTATTTATTTGTTATTATACTGCTTCAGCGATGTTCCAAAGCACTCGCACGTCGGTTCACAATTTTCGAATACAGATCTGCATTTTTGCAGGAAATTATCTGAGTATTCAGAAACTACTATATGAATCCCCGGGATAACTGTTGAGGGAGAAGGATGTGTTTTCAAACGAATTTTAGCATTGAAATTATGTTGTTCTATTGTCAATTAGAGGCGTCATGTTGTTGGAAAAAATTAATGGAGTAAACCCAATACACACTAACACCTAACCTGTCAAACCAACCTTACCAGCCAAGAGTCTTGAAAGCATGCCGGCACCATTAAAATTCATATATCCCGCCTAAGTGATCAAATTCAATGGTGCCACTGAAGAAGAATAATAACAAATTAAAATTAGTCATGGTGACTGACGAAAGTAAAATATAAGAGTAAAAATCGCATTTTCAAAAACATGGTCGGTTGATGGAAGATGTTTTGCCTAATTATAAATTCCTGTGGAAAACAAGGTTGTAACCATTCATATGAAACACATAAAACATAGTGAACATGGCTCACCCTGAAACTTGGGTCTCACCCAGTCACCCTGTAACTTTAATATGTCAAATCGTTGCAAACAAATCGACGAACTGGCAGTGATTTTTTTTTTTTTGAGGTAACCAAATTATATTATATTTATTTTTTCAAATTTGATTTCACAAACTTTCACTGTAGTCATTCGGCGATTTGGAAGTAAAGATAAAATAATACTAATACAGTGACTCTTGTATAGCACTTTACATCGAAGTCCCTAAGCATTAACACTTAAGAGAGTGGCGTGGTCTAATGGTTAGGGAGCTTGCCTTTGGACCAAGGGTCCCGGGTTCAAATCTCGGTGGGGCTACTTGCTGGATTTATTCAAGGTACTCAATTCTGGATTTAATTTGTATAAGTGATAGTGGTTAAACTCAGAATTACCACTCTCTTAATGGTTCATTTGATATGGGCAAAGGAACCATGAAAGCTCTCACTTCCCATTCGGTTGTGTATTTGTGTTTGATTAGTTTGTTTGGATGTTGCAACATGGCGCTGATTAGGCTGCTGCCTTGAAGTTGCATTGTTTCAGTTTGTTGTATGTCTCTGGCAATTTAGCCTACCGGCTAAATAATATTATTATGACCAAGCAGTTTTCACTCCCGTTGGTGCCCAAGGGGGGGTGCATGGGACCCCACACTTAGGAAACCACTTTCCCGAAGGATTTTTTGCACGAAATTTATACCACATGTGAAGGGTCATAAGACAACCCCAAATCGCCAACAAAATATGTTATTCGGGCTGCAACTTAGGGGCAAAACATTGTTTTCAAAACATGCGAAAATTGGACAAAAAGACGGAAATTTCAAATGAGCCTTGCGCTTACATCAAACTTTTTGAAAACTTATTTTATGTTGATATCTTTTCTAGAAGACCCACATTACATATATTTAACACAAAACCTGCAGTTTTAGGGATCCTGTATTTTTTACGGGTGTTGCAAAATACACGTCATTTTCCCATAGAGTTTGTACAGTAACGGTTTAGTAACGTCCATGTTGAAATCGTTTGTTTTCAGCCCATAAAGGGTTAATTATTTTTAATGTTACTAACAATTGTTTACTTTCATGTATGTGTGAATATATATCAGCAAAAAAAAATAGCTTTGGTTCTTTGATAATGAAAAATATTCTCAGATGACTTCCGTTAGTGCCCAAGGGGGGGGGTCCATGGGACCCCCACTAATTAACTCATTAACGGCTTGGCCGTTTTTAATTTTTTTTTGGTATGAAAAGAAGCGCATTTAAAAGTAAGACAATTACAAACAATTTTGGCGCAAAAATCCCACGCGTAAAGCCGCCAGCGCGAAAACAAATTTTGGGGGTCCATAGGAACCCCCCTGGTCACTTAAGTGTCAACAAATAAAAACAATAAACAGCATTAACAATGGAACAAAAACAAATGAAAGTCAAAATATACCAGGAAACCAAAGATACATGATAAAAATAAAATGTTACAAAAAACACCATTTCAAAGAGATAAGTTTTCAGAGATGATTTGAGTTAAGAGTCTGAGAGTTCTTAATGTGAAAAGGTAATTATTGTTCACAAGGTGCATGGCGAAAACTACGATGACCATAAGTAGTTGTACTAACGGATGGTGGAACAAGATTTTGTTTTGAAGATGAGCGAAGGTTACGAACAGGCTTGTATTCGTCAATCAAGTCAGAGAGATATTCTGGAGCAAGTCCATGTAGATATTTATAAGTCAAGAGAAGTATTTTGTACATGATATGAAATTTAATAGGAGATCGCGAAGCACACGAGTGATACGTTTCAAGAGGAGAGTACGAGTGACAAGTCTTGCAGCAGAACTTTGAATGCGTTGTAGCCTAGAAATTTGCCAGTCCGAAGTCCGTATAGAAGGCTGTTGCACATATCTAAATGACAAGTGATGAATGCATGAATTAAAGAAAATTTCGAATGCGACCAATTTTGTAGAGAGCAAAAAAAAAATGGGCATATATTATTAATGTAGACATCCATGCTGAGATCATTAACTACAATAACACCAAGATTACGAGCCATTTTAACAGGTTAAATAGGAACTTTGGCAATGCAAAAGTAACGTGAAGAACTTCAGTTTTGTCTTCGTTTAGTTTCATACCATTAGCTGTGGACCACGATTTTATGTCAGCAATTGTTCATATTTTGGAACAAGAGTCGCGCGTTCACTGGCTTTCAAAATGACATAAAGTTGGATGTCATCGGCACATATCATTCTGGCGAAAACATGAGATGCTATAATATCCTCGAGTGTAGATGTGTATATCGTAAATGATAACGGACCGATGACGGATTCCTGTGGCACACCTTCTAGTGGGATGTGTGGATTTGAAACGGAGTCGTTGATAACAATGGATTGGGAATGATTTGTAAAGTACGAACCAAAGCAATTTAAAGCAGAGGAAGTTATGCCATATCTTTTTTTTTATTGACCCGGTCAAGAAAAGTAGTGTGATTTATAGTGTCAAAAGCAGCTGAATAATCAAGTAATATCAATATTGCTTCATCAACTTTATCTACAGCAAGACAAAGATCGTTCGGACAAGAACGATTGGAAGTCGATAATTGAAATGGAAAAGAGAACGCAAGTCTGCATCCGTCTTAGAGGCAGCCAACTTCTCCAAGTATGATTTAGACTGCTTTAAAATTACTTTACTTGTAACTGACAGTTCAAGCATGAATCCAAGCGGCCAAAACAAAACAGCAAAACAGAGAGAGATAAATTATCTCTTGCAAAATTCCAGTGTGAGGTCAGGTGACGCATTCCATACAACTTTCTCGCGCACACACACGGAAAACAATGAAGTGCAAATACGATACCATATTCGGCAAATATATGTAATTAAGAAGTATTTTATCCCAGAATAACACAATAATATCAGAACCTCTTTCGAAAGAGTTTCTCTAAAACTGTGCAATAAGCCCTGGCAAATTATCATCAGTAACGTATTATAGACTATGGGACATGTCCTTCTATGCTGTTGTTTTGTTGTCCCCATCGAGGGGCTAAGGGGAAACCAAGTGTAAATCCATAATAAATTATTAAAATCAATAAAACCGTCTGTTCCCGCAAATAAAACTGGCACATTTTCTTGGAAATGAATAAAATGTCACTTCAATTTATTTCCCCCAGTATCAGTGACCAATAGATACACTAGACTTCAGCAAACAATGGAGCTTAAGATAATCAATTACCGACCCAGTCCCCCAGTAGTGCGTATAGAAAAACACTTCAGATTCCTTTTCATCTGGGATTGAAGTACCATTGTTATATTGTCTCGCGGTTGAAGAGATTAAGGTGTTACCGATTTAGACGAAGTATTTTAATGACATAAACACAACATACTTATCCTCATTCACATATAAGTAAATCTTGAGCTTCTATAGTGCGTGTTCAATTAACTTTGACCATATTTTTCATCATTTATTCGAAAAGAAAGAAAGACAAACAAACGCCATGACAGAATGTTGCTGGGTAAGCTTTGACCTAACAACTTTGTGCAGAATTAAATCCGTATTGCGTAACTACATTTCTATTCAATTTAACGCGTTTTCAGATTAAAACTTAGGGTCAACGACCTATATTATAATGTAAACTGGTTAGTTATTGTGAAAGAGGACGGGTATTTTGTTACTCAACACGAATTGTGTAGGTGATAACACCTGACTATAACAATGGCTCCGCATACCGGGCCCATTGTAATATTTTTAGTTAATGGTTTGCTGAAGTATATACATATCCACTGGTCACTGATATTGGGAAAGAGAAATTGAGGTGATATCTTATTCATTTTCAAGAAAATGTGCCAGTTTTATGCGCGGGAACAGACAGTTATATGATTTTAATCATTTATTATGAAATTACACTTGGTTTTCCCTTAGCCCCCGATGGGGACAACAGAATTTGTTATATAGTTGGTTGTTTGGTCTACGCCAAATAGTCTATTAAACTTTTTTTAATTCTGCAGGAAAGATATTCAACGTTCGTAACTCTGTATAGGTTATTCTTTAATATGCCTTATATGAAAATTACTTCTGTAGTGTTATCGTTCCTAAAATATAAGGGCAGTATGTTATTCTACCTCAGAATACACTACAGAGTAATAGTTTCTTGGCTGTCTGCTTTTCTTCATGGTTTGAGACCAAAATTGACATAGGTTAGACTTTTTACATTCATTTTGTCTCCATTTGCATTATCTTTTGCAAGGCTCTGGTCATCGTTAATGGTAACCTCGTAGTATTGTGACGAAGGATTGGCCTCATTATTATCACCATGGTGAGTCTTTTGTAGTTCTTGGTATGAGGATTCAATGGTTTTCTGCAGCTCTTGATATGTGGATTCGTTGTTACCATGATCACCGCGCTGTCCTCGAAGTTCCTGGTATGATTCGTTATTACTCTGATGACTGTGGGTCTTTTGCAACTCTTGGTATGAGGTTTCCTCGTTTACTGGTGGTTGAACTATACATGTAGTCGGTGAACCTCTCCCCGATTCTTCTTTATTACTTTCGGAACACACACCTTTCTGCTTCAAGCAATATACCACGAGAATCAAAATAACTACGACTAAGCATACGCCTAACGTGGCTGTAACGATTTGTAATTGAGGTGGCGAATCTGGATGTACGCTAGATGGAATGGTATCAGTCCGGGATTCACTCGTTACTTTGTTACTGACGGTCCTATCTACAAGAGTAACGACCAAACTTGCATTTGCTTGAGCAACCATTGGAATGACGGCTCTACATGTGATTATGGCATTGTTGGGCAACAGGGAGGAAGAATCTTTGATGATGAGAGTAGAATTTTTCGCCATTTGCGTAATTGCAATATTCACGTCAAACGTAGCACCTATCCAAATATTGTCAATGTACCAAGAGTAGGTGGTATTAGGGGTTGATGGTCCAGTATTGTTGCAAACTAGTGAGATACTGTCACCAGATTCAATCACCAATGTATCTGGTATGAGAGAGACTTCAGGAACGGGGTTATATGGAATAACACTGCATGTAAACGTGTTATCAGTGGTGGCAGATATATGTGCCTTACATATGTATTCACGACCGTGATCATCAGCAGTTATTTTCTGGTTAATCGAGTTCGAGAGTATGAAGGATTTCCAATTTCCATTTCATGCCCATCATCTGTAATCTTATACAAGCTCAGATATGGTACGGGATCGCCATCATTAAGGGAACATGTCAGTGTGATAGCATGAACGTCACCACCTGTAATTATGGGAGGAATATAGCCATCGGCAGAGCAATGTGGTAAGGTAGTAGGTAGCGTCCAAACAGTAATTTCAGCCCATGCACTGCTAATTATACCTCGCCATGTCTGTCCTATTTCTCCGTACAAACAATTGAATTGAAAATAACCGTCAGCTGATGTGACGTTAGTGATACGTAGTTGAAGAATTTCATCATTGTGTTCCCCGATGTTGTAAGTGGTAAAATAATTTCCGTGAACATAGGAGCTAACATCTTGAATATCGAAAGTCCTTGTCAAGTTTGCTGGATAATTCCAAACCCTGGTATATGTGTCGTCAGTCTTGTCTCTGGCTGTCCACAATAGAAATTCATTTATTTTGTCCCGACCAGTAACGGTACATGTAATCACTGCTGTTCCGCCTTTCAAAACATTGCTTAATGTGGGCTCTAACGTTCCAGTAGGTACTCCTACAGTAACTTGCCATACAAAAACAAGACCAAGAGTTGTCAAAATCCACATTCTGAAGGTTTTAAATGTATTGCAATACATCACAACAAGCAAATATTGATATGCTTTTAGTCGTTTAGATTAAATGCATGTATGCAACCCATATACATGTACGGTCTTCAATAAGTATTAAATATACGAAAGTTTGCTAATTAACACATATGGCATCTGTACCGAATAGCAGGAATTCACCGTGTTTTGTATGAAACCGAACCACGTATGTACGACCCTGCTTACTGTACCATGACATTGACCTTTAAATTGAACTCAAAATGTTTATTTGCAATGAAAATTTTAGGATGGTACATTTGTTTCGTTTTCAAAATTGTTGCGGTAGTATTAAATACTGAAGTACTGGCATTTGTAAACAAAATGTATATCTATGACTAATTTTCTATTGATATCAAATTTACCATACATGCCTCTTTGGGACGTCGCAATGACATCATAATCCTAGTAAACTACAAATGTCGCGATATGAACGAAATGAAAATTCACGATGTTAAACTAACCTCCTACCCCGGATCTTTAACGACCTACCTTATAATAATAAATAATAATAATACATGGGCTTTTATAAAGCCCCATTTCATCGAGACCACAGCGCTGTTGCCTATTATCGTCACGCTGCCATCAGGAAATCGTCACAATCAATTCGCTTCACCTAGGTCGGCAGCTGGCCAAGCGCACAATCCTATTCGCACTTATATTGCCCCTAACAGCTACCTGAATATCGCTTAGGTCGACAAGGTAAGCGAGGTAAAGTGCCTTGCCCAAGTGCACAACACATTGGCATCAGCGGAAAAGATTGGCTATCCCGGGAAAAGTGGTTTGGGCCAACTTTTTTTTTTACTAAAATGAAAACTGAGGATGGTCCTGCAATTGGCCGGATCTCCTTTGTCATTTTACAGCTAAATCAGTGTTAAATGCATAATTAATATGCTCCTCTGGCCTGTCAAAGAATAGTCTGTGTCAAAGACTCGGCCTTAAAGAATTCGTGGGAAGCGATGGGGTGAAACTCAGAGATGTTCGCTAGTTTAGTTTGGTCCCTTTAGCTGATAGTGCCCTATAGTGCCCTATATCTTTCCATACAGTAATAGAGTTACAAGGTATGTAACACAGACTAGTCAAAGAAGCGACCATGGTGCCGCACAAGCGGCATGGATAGTTGCCGGAGGGGTATCTCCCTTTCCAGCGCCAAATGCGTTCCCCATGCAATGTTCGCATTCGAAAACACATTTTCGCATTCATATTTGATTGAAACAGTTTGAAATTTGTGTTTCACTTAACAATGCTTATATAGAGAGGTACCTTCCACCAGTGTCTTTAAGCGGCTCTTGAAAACATACTTATTTCCTGATGTTTAAAATGTTGTTAACTTTAATATTGCATATTACAAAGCCCTATTAAATACTGCACTAATATTGATGGTTAACCATTAAAACGGTGGTTTTTTACTCGCATCTTGGGAATAAAATGGATTTGAAGGCTCAAATTTCAGGACGATAATGAGAAAAATACAACCTTTCATCTGATATCAAAATCGATACCACTTCCGGTTAAATCAGGGGAGTCCCAGAGACGATCGGAACACTCAGCTTTAAGCAGTTTTGGAATATAAAATGTGGTCTTTACACAACCGGAGTTTCAGTCCTTTGCATGGACTCGGACTCTTCGTGGCATGTGTGAAAAAGGACTGCTTGTCCTGTCTTTGAATGTCCACTTCGCGAATAATCATTCCATACTCGTACAATCTGTGTGGATGAGCAAGTAGCGTCCTATGTCCATCACAGATGTCTGAATCATCCATTTTGTTGCCCTGGAAATGTGGAAATTCTCAATGAATAAATTTCACAATCTTCATTTATTATGATTACAAAAAGTCGCCCGTAAAAGTTTTGCCAAAGGATGAAAAGCTCCAAGAGACCCCGTTTCCAATAAGCGCATTGTAAGTTTCTGTCTTCAACAATTCTTCTCAAAGGGAAAGTCAAGAGGCTTTGACCATGTGGTGCCTGCTTCCTATACGTTGTGGGAACGGGACGGCGGTCCTCCACACAGAATTAGGATTGTTTCATATCGCCTGGGAGAGTTATTCAAAAAACTTAAATCAACTGGTAGAGTGACCATAACCAGATCTCCATCTGACCCTTTGGCTGTTACTTTTTTTTTAATTATCACTAATATTATTTTGTCTTTAATTTTTTGTTGTTCTCTTGTTTTATTTCTTGTTGAGGCTTTATTTTGTAAGACAGCTTGCACACCACTCCCCCAGCAAATTTGTATGACCTCGAGGAAAGGATCATTTACGAAGTGGATATTCTCAGGCAAGACAAGCAGGTGATTGGCAGTACTGTTTCATACATGAGACACAGCGCCAAAGGCCATATGGAAGACTGTTGTCTAAATATCATGTTTTATGTTTAAAATTTGTTTTAAAATGCTTGGTGCCATTTTTTTTCAGCTGACAGCTCATATTATTTGGCGCAAGTCGAATCGCGTCCTCTGTTAGTTGTGCTTGGATTGGAGTCCTAAAATAATTTCGCACTTAAAATGCACATCTGGGAGTCAGCAAAACTGTTGGAGCTCTCACTCTGTTCTACCGTGTGTGCCATAGATTGGTCCCAGAACCAATGAGCCAAATGCTTTCTGACCAACTAAAGTTTTATGCCCGACTCACGCGTTCCAACAAATCCCAAGACTTACTTGTTGACCTTTCAATCTAGTCAGAATATCCAGAGATCCTTCGTACCACCATCTATCCGAATCCATAAGCAAAATATTACAGATATTATGGCTGAAAGTGTCAAAGGCCCTACTCAAATCAACTCGTACGGTAAACGCACTTTAATGTTGTCATAAAGATGTCATATTCATTTTGAACCTCCTGAGAGCCGTTTCTGTATGCTTTTTGTAAGTTTATTGAAAAAGCTCTTCTAGGGTCTTTTTCGCCATTAGTTGGTGATTATTTTACGCGCCTCCTTTTCATTAAGTTTGGAAACAAATAAGAGGTTGGATATACTCGTCTGCAATATGATCAATATGGTACTAGGGGGACTAAATATCGGGAGTTGTAATGGAATGGCTCAGATTTAATGGAGAGTGGTTGGTTAATATAAGTTATTAATGATTGGAACGAAAAAATAGAAAACTATGTGGCACAGGGCCTTGAGAGCATGACTACATGGATGTATATCCGACTCGCTCTGTAAGTCAAACTCAGAGAGAGTCAACATCCTTTAATCCAAGAAGCTAAGAAAGAGGATACCACTTCCGAAATCATAAAGTTTACTTCTGCATCCGACTCTTTAGCCTATGGTAGAGCATCCGCTGGTGAGCCAAAGGTCACAGGTTCAAATACAGCGGGTCAGTTGTTTTTTTCTCAATGACTAGCATTTCTCTTATACAGAGTGTCCACAAAAATGTGCAAGGAAAGATCACCCTCGTTTGAAATGAAAAAAATAAAATGGTGATGTGATTTTTACACCATGTCATAAATGTCTTGGCTTTTTAATACCGTTTACAGCATCCGATTTGGTTGTTCCAATCCAGAGATATGGCTAATATTCCATGGTGCGATACCAATTGTGCCACCTTTAACAGAATGGGATAACTTAACACAATCGAATCATACATGTTGATAGGACGCGTTATTGATTCAAAATAATTCATTCATCACACAATTATAATGCTTGGTCTCTTTTCTTGTTACTTCATATCAATATTTCTTTTTCTCAGTAAATATTCTAAAATGACTTCATAAATAAGTAAAGAGAACACAAAACTAGAGCAGACTCAGCTTGCAATTAGTCCATCTAGAACTACCCTCGTTCCCCCTGTGTTCATCACCCTGTGATCTAGCCACCGAGAGCTCGGTGGCTATAGTCAGTGAGGGAACGAGGGTCCTTCTAGATAGACTACTGGCAATAGACATTATCAAACAATTAATTATTGCACATCTTGCATAAATAATACACATTTTAAGAGTTCTGGAAAAGGCTTCTGTTCTTGAAGCAAATTGAGAATACAATAAATATAAGTCTGTAATCATAATGTACGGATGCCACCTCAAATCTAGCCTAGTAATGTTGCTGAAGGTACTTTTGAGTTTTGGGAATGTTTGTGCATGGGTTTCTTTTTGCTTATATTGTTGCATTCTCCTGAAGTGCTTGCCGAACTTGATCGATGTTCAGCTGGGATCTCCCACTTCTGGGTCTTCCTGAATGCCCCTTATTTAGATTATTGATGGTAGCATGAGTAAAGTATTCCTGATATATCCTATTCGGGGTGTTTTATGGAAGCGATCCTGGCATCGGAGAACTTTCTCTAACTTCTCTGATGACTGGCATTAGGACTTTCTCGTGTTATGGAATCTAAGTACCATTAAACTCTCTGTTTTAGTGTAACCTTGGTGAGCATCCACCCCTTCAAACCATTACGGCATTCCGAAGACAAAAGACCAAGTCCTATTATTCTAAACAATTTTCTATTGCATTGTCTCAGCTCACCTCCAGAGCTACAATTAAACATTTTTGAACAATTTGGTTGTAATATCAATCCTTTTCTTGTCTATTTTCAACCTGAATACCAAGAGGAAGGTGACGAGATCATAATCTTGATACTTCTTTCATTTTGTTCTATCTAAACCAATCCATCCTGAAGACGACATCTCATTAATTATTCCCACACATCTTTCACCATTTATTTACCCAGCGGGTGCTGTGAACGGCATCCAAAGCCAAGACTTTCTTCTTGCTACTTTGACATTTGTAATGGCCATTTGCTCCTAGCTGGAGACTTTAATGTACCTGTTGGACTTTTGCTGATGACCGTGAGGCTCAATCCTTACTCAATAGTCAGATCTGCATGACTTGAAACAACTAGTTGTTGGCCACAACTCACACCGGGAACCACACTTTGGATCTACTAATACTTGGAAGCAAAGACAATTTTGTGAGCACCTATTTCCACTCATAGTCACTTGCGTCTGACCACACGCTGTAAGGTGCTTCATCAAAATCACCGACCTGAAACGTGCATTAAAACCATGGAGACTCGGAAAATTCGCAACAGTCAAAAGAGACATCTTGTCGCTCTGATATGCGATCTGCATTTGTTTGTTTGCCTTCGACGCTGATGTGATTTCTCTAGTTATGAATATAATAACATCTATCTAAGACCTTGATGAACATACTCCACTCGTAAATCGATCGTAGTTTCTGCGTCCTCATGCACCTGGTACACAGATGTTCTTCGTGCTGAGAAGAGAAACGGCGTCGCTGGAGCGCAGAGTTTCACATACTGGGCTCACAGTATGCCAAAGAGGCTTACAAAGATCAGTGCTCTAATACACCTCGTCTTCTTTTCTAAAGCCAAGACGATTAGCATAACACCAGTTACTACATGTGATCAACGGTACCTTTTCCGTGTAGTCAGTACGTTACTTCTCCCAGAGTGGGCACACCGATACCTGCCCATTAAATGTCCAAAAATCTTGCTGACAGTTTTGCGGAATTTTTCTACAAGAAGATTAAGAAGTTGCGTAACAGTCTACATGATACCACTACTGCCTCTATGTCCTTTGAACTAACAGAGTCAGCCAGCACCTTCAGCTACTTTTCTACAGTGTCTAAGATGATGTCGTTTGAAATCCTTCAAATCAGCATCGATCAGGTCCTGCACCTTAGACCCCTTACCAAATGGTCTCTTAAAACTAGTCTAGATGACTGTTACCCGTCATAAAAAGGATTGCACTCTGCACTTGTCTTCCGAGCGTATTTCCCCAGCTCTCAAGCCTGCCTCTGTCATCCCGCTGCTTAAGAAATCTGGCTTGGACACCAACATCCTCTCCAATTATCGCCCAATATCGAATCTGCCATTTCTCGGGAAGGTGATTGAAAGAGTAGCAGTGAATCAGTTGCAGACCTATTTCATCGATAATAATCTCCATGCTCCGATGCATTCGGCATACCGGCAAAATCACAGACTGAGACGGGCTCTGTTCGCGGGTGCATAATACATCTTGACTGGCTCTTGACAACAAAAAGCGGCTGTACTAGTGTTACTGAACTTCAGCGCCGCCTTCGACACCAGAGACCACAAACAGCTCCTAGCCCGTCTAACTGAACGTATGGGATACTGGGAGCATTAGTTGGTTCTCGTCATACCTAGAAGGCCGAACTCAATCGATATCAGTCAGAGGTGCATGCTTCGTCAGATTCCTGGGCGGTAGTTGTGGAGTCCCACAGGTCTTCTTGGTAGGAACCGATTGACTCATCACTTGTCCGTGCCCCACACAGGATATCATAACTGGCCACGGTATTCAATTTGTTTTATGCTGATGACACCCAGATATATCTCTCGTTCTCACCTAGGGATCGTGAAGCGCCATAAAAAAGATGAAACATGCATTGCAGACATCAGATTGCCTGGTGTAAATCCAACAGTTGATATTAAATGACAAAGAAGACGGAGATGTTGTAATTTCGCTCTCATTTTAGCAGAGCGGCTAGCAAACTCTCCAGCCATCTATGATCATTCTGTTATACATCCGTAAGCTGAAGCACGGAACCTTGGTGTCATCTTAGATTCATAACTAAGAATGATCAATCAGTTAAAAGCTTATGCAAAGATGCTTGGCTCTCATAAGGAAAATGGGCAGTTTCGACAGTAACCTTGATGAAAAATCTACCATCAGATTGGTCAACGCCGTTGTTACATCTAGGCTGGACTCCTGCAATTCCTTGCTTTAGGCCTTCCAGAAAAGAGAATGACCAAGGTCAGCGAGTTCAAAAGCAGCTGCCCGTCTTGTCATGAAATCCTCGACGAACGGACCTTGTATCACACCAGCTCTCTACAACTACATTATGCTTCCACTTAAACAGAGGGCAGTTTTAAGATTGTGCTTCTCACCTATAAGGCCATCTCGCAGCATGTAACATGCCTATATCTCTGAGGCTCATCCAGCGGTATTCACCACCGAGAACTTTGAGATCATCTTCTTGCTCACAGCTTGAGTTAATCTGCCAACTAATCAACAAAGTTCTATGGGAATTGATCTTTTTCTTCGCAGCAGCACATTTGGGGAATAAATCCCTAACAGTCATTCCGCTTAGCACAGTCAGCAAACTATTTCAAGTCACGTCTGAAGAAGTCTATTTACACAACATTGTGGCCCTGATACAGATCCTGTTTCTGATGCAGTCCAATCACTAATATAATTCTGTGATTTTTTTGTCCTTTCTTTTCTTATCTCTACCTCAGCAAATCCGGTGCCCCCTAGGATAGTTTTTTTCATCAGTTAGGTAGGGATAGATTGGGCATCTGAATCCAGGAATCTTCCACATCGATGTCGCTATGGGGTACATACAGATCCTCACAATTGACGATTCAGGTGTATCCCATATGTTCTTAGTATGGAGGGCAAACTGGGTTGCTTTCTCTTCTATATGTTGGTCACAATATATTACCGTTTCGAATGCGAAGTCAACGATGGAACAAGTTACCCTACAAGAATGTTTTGGCTCATGTCATTATTTAATTACGCCAGTATGGCACGGTGTTTTTTGCTTAGTCTCAGTTAAAGGTGCAGTGCCATGGCGGACGTTAGTCTGTGACGGACACACCTAGCAAAGGCCTATCGGTCAGTAGTCATAGTTCTGATTATGGTAGCAACGGGGTTGTGGCCAATCACAACCTTGCTTTTGAACATCTTGGTTATTTGGCCAATGGGACCAAACGCACCTTTTTGTCGCTTTTATTGGATTATAATTTTCGCTCACATCACTGTCCAGCCTTCGACCGGAGGGATCAACAATTTTTTATGCACATTGGTAATTCGCGCTAAATTAAACCTCGGCAGGATTGCTGTTTGTGTACTATCGGATTCTCGCATATCATCATCGGTCTTTGGAAATTTCAACTACAGTGACATGTCCATTGGGATTTTATGTGTACTAGTATTCAGTACCGTACCCAATTCTTTATACGAATTAGCTGTCATTACGGCGAACATTACCGATAGCTGTAATTATGGGAAATCGCAGAGGCACGAAACGGACTCATAAGCCGAATGCCAGACCCTGAGCAGTGCAGTCAGATTGAGTTGCAGATAACTCATCGGCAAATCTCCCCCGGCGGCCGCTTGGGGAGGCATACTAGATTACAAGCCGGGGGTTGCAGCCCTGCTTTCGTTTTAGACTTACATTGAACATTGTGGGAGATCCTGAAGAAAAATTACACAACCAAATCCAAACAATAACACGGTGGAAGTAGCCAGAGTCAGGCGAGAACATCAACTTTCAAGTTAGTGGTAGGAATCAGGTCAAGGGGATTACAACAGAGTGTACGGAATCAGCTCGATAGACTTGTACCAGTAGGTACAGGAAATATAACGGATCAACACATTCACAGGCCCTGTTCAGAGAGCCATTAGCAGTCGATACAAATGCCAAATGTCCACGATCAATTATTAACAGAGAGCTAAAACAATTTTGTTAATACAAATGATAATGTTGGTGGGCTCCTACTGGTAGTGTGAAGATGGAATGCGCGGCATTAAGTACTTGAATTGGTAGTGTACCAGTAGTAGGGCTTTGAGCATTATGAGCCATGCTGTAAACTTTGGGAAGCTAAATGGTGTTCATCAGGGTTGTAATTGCCCAATGCAAATCCAAAATTCAAGGCAATCATTTTCAAAACATGGTGTGGTAAAACGGTTAGGTCTCGTGCGTATTACATTGTACTACCGCCATCTAATTATGTTAATCAAGGTACACTAATTTGTATTTATGCTAACAATGATAGTGATGTTAGGAATGTTAGTGTGGTTATGTATGACAACATCGGTTTGGTTTACTCCCTTTGTCCCTTAATCAACCGTTACATCATGTGCCTAATGTCCATTCAATTATTAATTTCAGGGAATTTTTTATCGAAAAGTGGCTAATTTATATTGGTGAATACCACAAGTTCAGGCTGATATGCCTCCTTCTGGTAGTGTGATTATGATTTGTGTGGCACTAAGTAATTCAATTGGGAGTACCAGAAGTAGGGCTATTGCAGTATCTGTTTTGCAGTCAAATCGGTTAGGCTGCTTCAATGGTTTTGCTGTCATTTCAATTACCCAAAACATCAGAATTGGGCGTCTAGTTGTAGTAAAAGGATTGGTTCATAATAACATCGAACATCGTAAACATAAAAAAAAATATACCACAAAAAAAAAACAAGCCAAAAATCGTTATTGGGGCTTAATTGATTTGCTTCATTGCTTGTTTTAAGGGTTACAAATATTTAACATGCAGGCTTTGGGTAATTCATTCTGAAAATGCCAAGCCAAATGAGGCATTCCGTCAATACATAAAGGGGGCAAATGTATTTTGATTTTTGTGCATTTTATTAGAGGAAACATTCTGTTTGGAAGCAGTTTAGGTGCGTCAAAACTAAATCAAAGGTTTCATTTGATTTGCAATGTAAATCCTTTTTTTGATTGAATCGTCGTTGCTTTCTGAAAGGTTTAAATGATGGTTTCTATTTGATTTAAGTTAATAAGGATTTGATTTAAGTTTATTTTCAGTTATACAATTCATGAAAGAGTTTTATAGGGCACAAATCTGTCTTCAGTGGGTTTCTAAAAAAAAAAGAATGGCAATTGAAACAATTTTAAAGGTGGTGTCAGTTTCCATGCGTATTTGTGCCCATACAATAAGTCCTTCCAATTGTATTTTAATAGCTCTCTTTTGGCTGCTGCTACCAATGGCAAGTACCGGGGAGTTCAGGTTGATAGGCCTCCTTCAGGTAGTGTGATTATGATTGGTGTGGCACTAAGTAGTATTCAAAGGGGAGTACCATTAAGGTAGGGCTATTAGGCAGTATTGTTCCTGCCAATCAATCGTTGGGTCTTCAATAGAGGTTGTGCCTGCTTTAATCGATTGGTTAGGAAAACAAAAGAATACAATAGAAAACAGGTGTCATATACTTAATGCAGTCCATTCAATTCAATGTTGCTTGCAACCTCCTTGGAAATCACCCTCTTTGTATAGCATAATGTGGTCCCCAAATTATAACAGCGGTTCTGATTTAATCTTGTTGAACAAAGTTTAGCATTACGGTTGATGACATCACAGGCACAACCTATATTGTGTTTATTCGTCATTTTCAATTACCCCAACTCAGGAGTAGGGGCTAGTTGTAGTAAAATTGGGTCATTAATAACTTAATTATACCATCGTCATCTAATACTGGCCAATCTTGCACGATAATCTACTCCCAAGGTTTCATGGATAGCAAGATTGTGATGTGTTTTGTGGGTTTTAATGTCCAATAACGATTGGTTTAAGTCCTTTGCCCTCTATTAAGTTTTAGTGGGGGGATGTAGTGAACAGATCTTATGTGAGTGTGCAAATCGGATAAATGTTGAATTTTGCGTATCACAAGTACTTTATAAATTGATAATAAAAAAAAAATTTGATGGAAGCACTTGCCACGCCCCTTCGTTGGCCCCCAGCTTTGATTTCAAGGTTACACAGGGGTAAAATTTTTAAAATGTTCCGATTGTGTTGAAAAGCACACCATGATGTCTGTCTGGTTGCAAGGATTCCAAAAAGGTTAGTTGTATACTACCTGTGACTTAGAGTTTAGGAATTATGGGGTAAAAACGATAAAAATGTACAAAAGGCAATTTTGGTTTGTACAGGGTAAAAATTAAAGTTGCTCTCCCATTTTTGTAAAATGTGGTTTTCAAATTGTGGTTTAGCTAGTACAATGAAATATAGGATATGTTTGCCGCTCTTCCGTGGTCTGGTTTTACCCACCTGGCGCCTAAAGTCCCACAGCTATTGGACGCTCTTGTTTCTCTTGACCTGTGACCTATTTTGTTGGATAACGTGCAAACTTAAGCCTAACAGATAAGCACACCTATTCCTTCTTTCAATCCTTTAAGCTAGGGAAACAATTTGCAGCAGCATTATTAACTGAATCAAAGCAACTTTAAACTTTGAACCCATGTACCACACCAAATTGACTTTTTCGCCATTTTTTACAGTTTTTACCATAACTCCCGGGAACTAAAAGTCATAGATAGTGTAAACTATACCTTTTTGGAACCTTGGGACCAGACAAACACCATGGTGTGCTTTTAACCATAAGAACATTTTAAATTTTTGACCCCTGTATAACCTGAAACCCAAGCTGGGGTCTATTAAGGGTGGTTGGCAAGCCTCCATCAATTTTCTGGATTATCAATGCCTAAAGTACTTGTGTGCGAAAATTACCAATTTTATCCGGAAGCGCACACCTCTTACACTACAGTTCCCTGCTAAATTTTTGGTATCGTTTTTTTCGTAACAATATACATTTAAAACACACCAACAAGCCAAAAATCGTTATTGGGGCTTAATTGATTTGCCTTCATGCTGGTTAAGGTTGTTACACATATTTCAACCATGCAGCGTTGGGTAATTCATTCTGAAAAATGCAAAGCCACAATGAAGCATTCCGTCTTTAATAAGTGGGCCAAATGTTATTTTTGATTTTCTGTGCATTATTAGAGGCACATCCTTTTGGAAGCAGTTTAGGTTGCCTGTCAAACTACATAAAGGTTTCAGTGTTTGCAAAATGTAATCCTTTTTTGATGGGGATACGTCGTGCTTCTGAAATTGTTAATGATGCGTTGTTAATGTTGATATTAAGTTTAATTTAAGTTTTGATTAATTTAGTTAATTTGTGTTATACAACATGAAAGAGTTTCATGAGGGAACACAACTCTGCTTCAGATGTGTTTCTAAAAAAAATGGCAATTGTTTTAGGTGGTTTGTCAGTTTATGCGTATTTGTGCCCATACAATTAAGTCCTTTTTCACCATGTTGTTTTTAAAAGTCTTTCTTTTTGGCTTCGAGTACCAAAATGCAGTACCGGGGTAGTTAAGGTTCATTCAACATCTGTCCTTTTTGCAAGGTGGTGGGTCTATAAATGTTGGGAGTGTTGTTAAAAAAGTTGCCCATGTAGCACACTTTTCCTTTATTACATCAAATTAAAGGATGGTTGCAGGTGTTTTTTGGTCCAGTCAGTTTCGAGACTTAACATCACTCTAGTTGTTGACATATCGTAACACAGGTTGTGGGCGCATAATTTTGCTGGGGGGGGGGGTTAATTTTCATTCTGCATGATCAAAGAGGGTTTTCCATGCTATATGTGTCCTAGCTCTGTACTGCGGGTTCCATCTTTTCTCACTTGTGCCTAGCAGCGAGGCCTACGCAATTAAGCCTTTGTTTATTCATTTTTCAGGTGTGCCATTGACAAATTCCAATTTGAGTGCATGTGGGTTAAAAGTTTCTCACTCTTGGGGTTGCCAGCTAAACAATTTTGTGCGCATAGCTTTAGGATAGAGGCAACCACTTCAGCGACTTTGGGCGGTGCGTCTCATGATGAAATTAAACAATTGTGCAGATGCTCATCGTCGGCTTTCATTCATATATTAGGCGCCGTCCTTTAATAGATCCGGCAAAGCCTTTTCCTTGCAAAATCAAGGGGTGCATTTAAATGTGGTCTTCGACTTGGGTCTTCTATGTAAAAATGAGGAAATTGTCTTTCGAAATGCGTAGTTAGCTCAACTACAAATAAGCAGGATGTAAATCAATCTTGTCAAGTTTGAAAGAAATAAAAATCCAATATTTTTAAGTTTTTAAATACTAGCTTCAATTTTATGTAGGCCCTGTGTGGCTAAAACTTCTTGTTGTAGTTATTTCAATTACAATGAGATCATACGTAAATCACTTTGGTCATTATATTGGTTTTTCTTGGAATAGAAGTTGTTGTGCTCATTCATGCGAAATTCCTCATACAGTTATATTTGTAAGTTTCCATGCTACTAAACAACAATTAATTTGTGGATTTAATACTGAAAGTATTTGGCTATTTATTCGGCTTATTTCATTTACGATTGGTTGGGTTTAAATTGGCAAAGTTTTGTTTTTATTTTTCCCCTTAAATGTTGATGTTATTGCTATTGATTAACGGTGCAATGTTATTTTAATTTTATAATTCATGTGTTAAGCTCAAATACTAATTTAGTGTACACTTGGCTTGGCTTGTCATTGTCAGGTCAATAGCTAATTCTCGCTGGGTTTCATCTTTTGTTTAAACGGGCGTGTTTTGGTTGCATTTTAAGACTACCTTTGCTTTTGAGGCGGCACCATTAATGTGTCTTAACAGGTGACAAGCCCAATTGAGGAATAGTGTTATTACTCTTTCTCCAATTTTATTTCAGACAGAACTATGCGTACTTGGCTATTGGGAGATAGTATCATATTTTGTTCAGGCAAACAGACGACTCAGTTGCATGGTTGTACGGAGTGGTTTACTTGGGGTAAAATGTTAAACTTAAGGATAAGGTTAGGGAAGTTCATGTATAAGTCGCAGTTTCCATCAAATTTCATAATTCATTTATGGACCATTGGCATCTTGAATGCAAAATAAGGAAGGATATTATAGAGGTTGCGTAAGCAGACAAACAGCTACTTTCCTTTTCCAGTATATTTGGGTCAGTCTTTCTGATGAGACTGGGATACAACTTTGAGGAAAGAAAGTGACAGGAGTAAGGTGTACTATAAACTTCAAGTAGCATGTAGAGTCAAAACTCATCACTCATTCACTCTCTTTTAGAGTAAATAGTGAGCAATACACAGCTGTTTGACCACTTGCAAACTGTCTCTTTTATTTTAGTGCAATTTAAGCAATGGCGCCACAATTTTGACAACTGGTATAAGTAGGGACATGCAAGACCTACTACCTCTGCTCTGCAAGATTCATAAAAATCTTTTGCGGGAATCTTGCCATATAGTCCTACAAAGGTCATAATTTGCATGTTATAGCGCCCTTTATATGCTTATTTCCCATAGAAAGGCGCATAAACTAGATTTTGATGGAATTCATATTTGCCCGCAATAGATTTTCATCAAATTCACACAGTGGCATAAATACACCATCTTAGTTTTCAAAGTGTTTCGCCGTTGATATTTTTGGTTTTATTATCGTTTTGTCATAATATATGAGACTTTCAAACAGCTGTGAATAAAGGGATAACGCTTATGTGTTTAGGTAACTCAATGTAATTCACTCAATATTTTGCAACATTCATGTAGATGTAGGGCTTGGACGTATTCTTTCAGTTGAACTCTTCAAAAAAACAAAAATATATATATAAATATATATATATAAAAATAAATAAAATGGGGTCTGCTAATTTTCAGACGTGCTCTGTTCGTTTAAACGTTTATGTTTTTTACATAAAACATAACTCACTCGATATTTTGCAACTTTCATGTAGATATAGAGCTTGGTCGTATTCATGCAGTTGCACTCATCCATCCAATTGGGGTCTGCTAATTTTCAGGCTACAGATCTCAAATGCTCCGATTGTTTTCATTAACAATCCAATTCAGTTTGATTTTCCTTTTGATTCATTTCGGCAAGGGTGCATGCAGTTTGGTGTAATATTCATTCAACATTAAAACAGGGGGGGGGGGGTTTGGCGAGTTCCTAACATTTCATGCCAGGAACTCGTTGGAAGGATGTTGTAGTGTGCGAGTGTGATTTGGTAAAATAAAATTAATAAGTTTCATTATTAGCATTATGTATTATATTAAGCTGAAACATATTAAATAATATTATATTCTTATATATTTTTTATTTAGAAGCTCAACTTCAGATATTCTAATTTACAGAACTGATAACATTTAATTTTAATCGGTTACCTCTCTCAGGCACTTCCCTTGTGAGGAGGCTCACGTACCTCGTGTGAGTCCAAGCTGGCTACAATAACATTTTATTTTAATCTGATAACTCTCACAGGAACTTCCCCTGTGCGGAGGCTTACGAACCTTTTGTGAGTCCAAGCTGGCTACAAACAAATTTTTAATAATAATAATAATAATAATAATGTATATTTAGCGATGTGTAAGGCTTCAGCTTTAGCTAATTTCGCTTAATGCTTAGGTAGCTCGCCTTTGTTAATATGCTTTTATTCATTGCTTGCTTATTTGTTTTGCTAATTTTAGGTAGGTTCTCCTAAAATGTAGTGGGAAGCTCTTCCATTAGTTACGTTTGCTTTTGCTTAATTATTTGCTTGCCTCAATTCTTAGGACGCTCCTTAAGACTCGGTCTGCGTAAGTCACCAGCCGCGAGGCCTATGATAGATTTTTACGTTGCTTATACTTGCTATATATATAGGCCTATATAGCTTTGCTGCTTTGCTGAAACCTTAGACGTTATGAAATTATGAAATAAATGATCATTACAGTACATGTACTAGATTTTAATGCGCAATAAATTTTTGATCCTTGATGGCTGACAACATGGCAATTGAAGGTTGTGCTGCATGTTTATTTCCTGTGTAAGGGTAATAACCTATATCCCCATAAGCTCATAAGCATACATGTATAGTTCATCTGGCCTGCACTCTGTATAGTCTAGGGCCAGGAAGCTTTAGCTTATCAAGTTTTATGGGTTCGTTTGTGTGCACAACCAACCTGTCATAGATGATAAAGCAGATAGCTATTTGCAGAGGCTCTATGAGATAGCAGCACAGATAGATGACAGCTAGCATATGTACCCTCATACTACAGAATCCATGTAGAAGATTAACATCCATGGGATGTAGAAGATAACAGCAGTGAGCTTAATGTGTGGGCAGATACATAGACAACAGTCACTGACATGTATTCACACTGAACTGCAGCAGACTACTACTACAGACTGTCCCAATAAAAACTATACAATCAATCTAAAAATTATTAAAATATAAACTGTGCATTTTTGCCAGATATTTTGACTTTATTTGTTAGACAAGATCCTAAGCTAAATCCTCGCTTTTATTCCATCCAATTTGATGAACCCGAACTGGAGATATTGTCAGTTGAACACAGAGGATAAAAAAACCACTTAATTTTTTGGCCAAAAAATAATCTTTGATTGTATAGTTTTTGTTGTTGTTACAGTCTGTACATGGCAGTGCCTGAACAGTTGCAGTTTAAAAACAGCTCCTACTTTGCACCACCCAAACCAATATCTTAATGAACTTTATGATTGTCAGGAAAAGCGGGTTGGATACCATTAAGGTTCCATAAAGATGATGAGAACGTTTTCCTTACAGCAACAAACTATTCTGAAAAAGCATTGAATAACCTTTTTTTCGTTCGTTCGTTTGTTTGTTTCATTTGTTTATGCCAAGAAGCATGGCTACCTCGAAGTAGTCCTCCCCCTGGTTAAATGCGTCATGAAGACGCTGATTGTCAGCATCTGATATTCTGTGGTAAGAAATGTTTAAGGTGTTTTAGTGCAATATAGTTGTTTTTGACCTACAACAATTGCAACAGAAACAATTGTGTGTTATCATACTTCTAAATTGTCACAGAATAATGTTTCTAGAAACATCAACAATGGGGATCATAAAAAAGTGGGAGGGGTGGGTTGTGCAGGGGTCAAAATTAAAACAAGTCTAATTGTTTTGAAACCTACACCAACTTATTCATCTGGTCATGAGGATTAAAAAGTGGTATAGTTTGCCATATCTACGGTCATTAGTTTCAGGGATCTTAGCTTATAACGGTTCAAGGTCATCCTGGGGTAATTCTTTTCAGAGTGATCCGATTTTGACGAAACTAGTCTCAAATTGTTTGTCTGATCATATTCACAGAAAAGGCATATTACCTCTGTGTTTGACATTTAAGAATACAAATGACATAGTAAGTATTAATGACCCCATAGGATATGTTGACCATTGTTGCATTTTGACCTCTAATTACGTGACCAAATGATGAAATGAGTGCAAGTATTATATTTTCTGGTTCTTTGGGACTATATGAAGAATTTGGGACCATTTTGACAAGAATTGGAGCAGTCTGAAAATGTTACACCAGGATGATCTTGAAACTTTATTGCCCTGTGACTATTAAACTATAACCCACCGATAGGGCAAACTATGTCTTTTTAATCCTTACGATATGGCCAAAATGTTGGTATAGATTTCAGTACAATTATACGTACTTTACATTTCCCCCTGTACAAACTTTGCATCCCTGCAAATGCATGTTCCCGCTACTTATACTTCTCGACTTTGGATATATTATTCTCTCATCATTTCTAAGTATAGCAACGACAAAAATTCTGTTGCATTTTTTTAGGTCAAACCATTGCTTTATTTAAATTTCTTGCACTATTTCACTGCCAAATGACATATGAGTTGCCTATGTAATATTTGAATTACCGGGGCGGGTGAAAGGACATTTGACTTCACTATTGTCATTTGTTATACCTGTTGTGATATTGATATTTTCAAGTGGACGTTTGTTCTGTCCTTTTCTATTGTTTTGACATTTGAATTCCCTATTGTCATTTGAATTACCAAAAATAACAATTGCTCTGATACCATGGACATTTGACCTGAAAAACCTATATCAACGATGGAGAAAGTCAATTGACAAATTGAATATCTATAAACAAAATATACATATTTAAGACTTATTCTGCAGTCTATGGGATTAGTTGGTCCTCTCCTGTGCTAATAATTAATTAATCAAAATTACTAATGAAAACCGCGCGAAAAAATATCATTCCTCGTACACACGAGTGCTCATGCCGCTCACCAAAAGTTGGTATTCCTACTGCTTTGGGTAGTACCTGTGTTGGATTGTTGCTTGCCCATTATTATTCCAATTCATTTGCCATTCATTGTTTTTTGTTTGGGCCGACGTTGGGCGAAATTTGTCAAACATTTTTGACGTGTGTGTTTAGTATCCTAACAAAACATCACTAGTTTAGATTTAAACGCGCATGCTCATCGGGTTTGAACATTGTTTTTCCCATGTTGTAATCCCCAAAATAAGATTGAAATTTCAATCTTTGGAATTAAGAGAGTATTTCAAAATGTTACCACCGATGTTTATTTCCCCGTATGCTATGTTTCATTCAAGTCTTCCATAACTGATACATGTATCAGTGAAGTTAACTTTATGTTTCAATAATTTGTGTGAGTGATGAAAGTGTAGAAAGGTATAAAGACATTAACAGTAAATTGTGGTTGCTTTTCGTGGGGTTAAATATCGTCCCATTACTTCCGCACTTTTTTTAATAGCCCGTCTTTCTTCCAAGAACGCCGTCCATTTTAAATGTGAATCCAGGGAGAGAGCGGTAAACCAACTACTTCAATTTACAAAACATTAGCGCAGTCAGTCCCTAGCTAAGCAGAAATCGGTTCTCTGTGTTTGCATTTATGCATGACTGGTTACTGGCGGCGCTTCCAATCATAGCAGTATTTTGAATATTCATACATTTTGAACAACATTTTAAAAATCAAAATTACGAACAACTAGTTTCGTCTTAAACCCACAAATCCATCCTCAGGTTATTTGAACTTTTAATTACATGTAGATTATTTTGTTGTTAACTTTAACAGCCTACAGACCCCAATTCAGAAGTTTTTAATAACACGTTTAACAACACGTTGTAAAATATTATCTTTAATTGTTTATAATATTTAACTGTGCCAAATCTTCAGTGGCGTAACGGGCCTGCCCGCTCTGAGGGGGCAAATTTCACTCTCAGGGGGGTCAAAAGGCTAAAAACGGCTGATTTAGCATGATTTTTGCAATTTTTTTCTCGGCCAAAGTCGTCAGGGGGGCAACCTGCCCCCCTGCCCCCCGCCTGTTACGCCACTGCAAATCTTGCTTACCACACAGTATATATTACTATGGACCGGTACATAAATAAGCACATCCTTCATCTTCAAAACAATTAATTTTGCTGATATGTTTATTAAAGGAA